>JAULAV010003828.1:0-50000 GCA_030789695.1 Scilla litardierei
CACTAGTTGATAAGGATTAACTAGTTTTCTTAATTAAAAGCGATTTAGTTGATGGACAAACATAGAATTAATGAAACTCCTTCAATGGATCATGATGCCGGTCAATGTGCTTGGCTAAGTTTGCTGGACCACCCTAGCTAGTCTAAGGGCCGAGTGGTCCTGGCATAGTCAATTCCCTGGCCGCGTCCGCTGGACCGCAAGGAGTCGAATCATGACTGTGTAAGTCTATTGACTATACCTAAGTCAAATATGATAATAATCTTATTTAAGATAAATCGTAGCCCTCCTTGTTTTAGGAGTTGGCAACTGTAAGACCCGTGTTACGGTTGTTGAGCTACACTCAAGCTGTGACATAGCAATCTTATAGAAACCGATTTCTTGATTAACATCTTGACTTGACCAAACTGTCGTCTCGTCCCTATTCCAAGCGCCGGCATAAGTCTAACCAAGAATGTAGTCTAAGTCATGACCCAAACCGCCGTGTCGTGCATACACCGAGCTGCGTGACAAGTCAGGCTAGACACGAAAACGAGGTTCCGACTAGGCTAGCCATTATGATCCGGATGAGCACACTCATGATCACACATGACTTGGGGTAAAATCGATAGGGAATCATATTTAATATGATTGACGATGAGTTCTTCTACCGACTCCAGAGTCGGACAACTTGTTGAGACACTCAAGGTTGTCAGACTTAGGGTAGTCGGATCCATCTCTCACAAATGTTATTTTATAATAAACTGTTTATTATTATGACTTTAATAAATTTAGTGGGAGAATATAGTTTTATTAAAAACCATTAAAACTATACAGCGAACATATACTGACTAAAGTATCTACAAAATTGCAGAATGTATTCGGGTCTTAGATATATGGTAGAGAAGAACATGCTCGATGGAACGAACTACAAAGACTGGCTTAGGAACATTAAGTTAGTCCTTTCTCTAGCCGGGATTGGATACGTACTGTTCGAGGACGCTCCGGAGAAGCCCGGTGACAGTTCGACCTTCGAGAAAAAGGAAGCCTATAAGTTATACCAGAGGGATGCAGAGAAGGCCAGGTGCCTTTCTCTGGCTTCGATGAGTAACGAACTGCAGAGGAAGCATGAACATATGGATGTTCAAAGTATGCTTCTGAATGCACAAGAGTTATACGGCAAGCAGTCTAGAGCTGCCAAGTTCGAAGCCACCAGCAACCTCTGGGGCACAAAGATGGAGGCAGGGCCCGTACAAGATCATGTCATTAAGATGATCGGGTACGTAGAAGACGCCGCCCAGTTAGGTTTTGTCCTAGACAATGAGATGTCTGTGGACATTATCCTGAAGTCTTTAACCCCGGACTTTAAGCATTTCATTACTGGTTTCATAATGAACAGTCTTGAAACGGATCTTCCTGGTCTCCTTAATATGCTTAGGCAGTTTGAGGAGATTGAGAAGAAACCGACTGCATTGGTTGTTGGCTCTACTTCTTCAGACCAGCCGAAAGGCAAGGGTAAGAAGAGGCAGGTCCCGCAACCTGCGAAGGCGAAGAAAGGGAAGAAAAAGACCAAAGGGGCCCCGTCAAAATCTGAGTGTTTCCATTGCCATAAGATTGGCCATTGGAAGAGGAACTGCAAGATTTATCTTGCAGAAAAGAAGAAGGGGCATACTGATGCATATACCTCAGGAACAACAAATTAAATTCAATGAAGCATAATTATTTCCAATCACATAGTATGAGATACTAAAACTTCTGTGTAATGTATACAGATGGTTGAAATGAAGCGAAGATGGGAAGAAGTTCGGAGGACGGTCGATAATCTGAGCAATCGTTGCTGCTGGGGCCGTGCAAAAACTTCGAGAGACATGATCGAGAAGGAGCTGATACTAAATTTTAGTTGAATAAAATGTATCATTCCTCCAAGTGAAAACAATGATTGAGTGTTCAACACTCAAAGTTTATTTGATAAACATATTACGGTTCATCTTTATGAATCCGTTGTTTTTAAATGAATGTCTCGGAAATTGTGTTTTCTGTTGAAATTAAGATTTGATTGAGCTTGGCTTAAATTTCTGTAAATTTGGCTTTCTGAGTTGGTTGCAAAAATTCTCGAATTATGATGCAAAGCTTCAGGAAATTTTGTTTTGAAGCTGACTTAATGTTATAGCCAATAGGTAGTTAAGTATAGGTTCCAGGAGCGTATAAATTGTGCGTGATCACAATTATACGCATATTAAGATTAATTCTTAATAAACTACATTTGGTTATTAAAGAGTTAATATTAAATGTGGTTAAGGGAAAAAATACAGTGTAGGACGTTTGATTGAGTAAGTCAATGTCAAGATTCCTTAAACCGATCTTGACTTGACGCATTCGTCAAACCAAACCTGACATTAGTACATTCCATCTAAAGCACTTATAAAAAGGTTATGCTCTTCATATATATAAATCTAAATATGATTTAGATATAATATTGAAGTACTTAACCAGGTAATTCTTAAAGTCAGTGGGAGCCAGCTCGTATTCTTAATTCTAGTTACTCGAAATAAGTAAAAAGGATTTCCAACTTATATGAATCATCTATATAAAACATTGAATCAAAATCGTTTTGATTCAATCGTATATATAGAGACTTAGGTTGTCATGTATGTACTTGACATATTGACACAAAAAAATTGGAATGAGCTGAGACTGACTTATAGAAATGTTAGACCCTACATCTAGATTGTAAAAGCTAATTGTTAGCTATACAAAGAAAGGAAAATTGATCCAAATCATTTTTCAAAGGATCAACCATGTGTGATCAAGAGATGTATTAATTAATAATCCATTAAAATGCATTATAGATACCCGTTAGTAAATCCACTCTTAGGTTTGTCATATAAATTTCCAAGTGACTGATATTCTATAATGGTATGAGATACCGAGATAAATAGCCTAAGTGCAAGTGGGAGATGTCGAAGAATATATGCCCATAAGGCGATTTATCCTAAGTATACGTCTTGTTCATACTGTATATGGTATCCATTATCCTAAGTATGAAATCGTTTGAATTAATATACTTAGATCATGTCCATAGACTTATAGTTAGGTCCTTACTTATCTAGATAAGATCTCGATTATGAGTAGTAAGCGACTGAATAGAAACGTAAGTCTTAAACGGTTCGTGATCATAGATGTGTTGAAAACTGGATATCTACACATCGGATAGACCACTGTGTCGTTGTCTTACCTTAGGGTAATGATGATCTCATAGTCATTTGACTTGGTGAAGTCGGAGACGAGACACAGGTGCTCATTGGAGAATGAGTTCACTGAACGACCAACTTAGAGTTATTAAATGGTTAACTTTAACTAAACTGTCTATAATAACTCTAGGGGGTTGATAGGTAAGCTGGTCCTTAAGACCTGAAGTCATTTGTATGAACCTGTGAGTGAACGGTGTAGCTTAGACCTATGATCTAGCTTCAAGGCTAGGCCTGCTGAAAGATCCTAGGTTGAGTTGCACCCGAAGCTCTCGAGGCAAGTAGATGACTAAGATGGGATCGTCACTTTCGTTAAAGGGAAGTTAGTGTCGCAGGCTCAGTACGGTCTTTGTGTTAATCATCGGTCAGGGTACGTTGTAAGAAGTACAACGTGAATACAACAAAGACCGCCGTATACTGACCAATGTTGTCTAATAGGGTTGACAGTAAACCATACCCTAGGCCAACAGGGACACAGTCTTGACGAAGGGACTATCGCTAACGGCATTCATCACTGACACAACCAAAGTAAACCCAACGATGCTTTTATCAATGGGTCAATCACGTTATGATGATTCTGAAATAGGGACGACAGATACTGCTCGTGGTGACCGTCGTCTAGGGGTTCCGAGCCCCAACATGTAGTAAGGTCAGGCTGTAGGGTCTCACACCAAGTAGCATTCGTGTCTTAGTAATAGGAAGATTAATTCACAGAAATTCATTTGATGAAATTGAATAATTGATATTCACAAAGCTAGTTGTGAAAATAAGTCGTAGAAGCAATAGGGACAATGTTGCATTTGATGCAAACAAAGATTAAACGTGTCGTAAATTGGTTATGACAATATTTGTCGGAACAAATACATTGGAAAGGGTTACCTGGATGACGGGATCATCCCGGTTTAAACACAAGTTCAAACCGCATCCAAATCGGAGCTCAAACGGGCCCAGAAACGCGAAAACAGTCCAAGGCAAAGTGGGTTAGACCCACTAGGCTAACAAGCCCATCTGCAAAGGCAAACAGGTGTGGCCCGCTGGCTGCACAGCTGGCATGGCCCGCTGCAGCGGCGGGCGCGGCCTGCTGCAGCGGCGGGCGCGGCGCGCTACCCAACGGGCGGGCGGCCCGCCCCCCTCTTACCTTGGGCAGGCGCGCCTGCTAAGCCTAGCGGGCACGCCCACAACTTAAGTGATTTTAGGATTTTTGAAACCCCAAATGACGTCTACGAAGATTGATTTTTTGCCTATCTTTGGGCAATTATTTGAGGGGTCAAACGAAGTCGAAATTCGTCGCCGTTGGTTACTACGCGTTCACCATTTGAAGCCCTTCGTATTGATAGCTTGTTTGGTATCTAAAGTTTAATGAGTGAAGAGAATTAATTCATTGAAGTTTGCTTTTATGAAAAGCTTACTAAACTTCAATTAAGCTAAATTAGCTTAATTGAATTCTCTTCAATTTAGCAATTGTCCCACATTGCTCACAACGAAAAGAGAAGTGCCGACTCCCTATATAAATAGGGATGCACTCTCTTCGTTGAAAAATGCACCAAGTCCTCGATCGAGTAGCTTCGGATATTTGAGCTAGCTCGATCTACGACTAAACTATTCTTTCTCTCTCTTCCTCCTATTCTCAGACTAGTCCTAGCAAGACTATGAATGGGGTTTGGATTCAGATCCAGACGTCTAAGACGCGGGTCTATTCAAGTGAAACTTTCTACCGCGTGTGATCGGCTTGGAGGCGGGAGTTGGCTCGGGCAGATCGGTTCGAGGGTGCGAGGCGGCTCAGGTGGATCGAGTCAAGGCGGTTCGGCTACGAGGAGCATCAGAAGATGGTGCGGTACATCTTGCCCACCCCAGGGTCGAGATTTCAGGTATGTGGTTAAGCAATTTTAGTGTAGATTTAATTTTGTCGTTGTAGAATAGATCCCTCTTGGGGTGGTCAGTTCCACCCCAAGTTGGCATAGATCGGGCTAGGTTCTGGCTCCCTCAGAGCCTAGCTAAATTTTTTAGCTAGCCTAAGTTTTGTTTTTTGATTTTCCACTGCACTTTTATGCCCCTATGGTCCGTCTAACTTAGGACAGACACAGATCCGAGCTCTGAGGGTCCGCCAAAACCCCTACACTGACAACGACGATACATTGCTGCCGCAAGGGAGAGGATCCAACAGTTGAGCTTGGGATCCCCCTACCCATCTATCGAGATAGTGCAGGAGCGCATCCCCTAGAAACAGGAGGCGAAGAGTCACTCTCACAGGAGGTCACCAAGCCCTAGGCGCAAAGAACACCCCCGTCAAGACCGAAGCC
The DNA here is from genome assembly GCA_030789695.1 of Scilla litardierei. Taxonomy (NCBI): domain Eukaryota; kingdom Viridiplantae; phylum Streptophyta; class Magnoliopsida; order Asparagales; family Asparagaceae; genus Scilla; species Scilla litardierei. The sequence goes on from JAULAV010003828.1 coordinate 5,525, forward strand.
CCCTCAGGCTGAGCACATCTCTCCAAGGCACAATGATCGATGGGGGTAGAGCCGCGAGCGGAGCCCGATCCCCAAGGCACATAGAAGGGACTCCATGGAGCACCGAGGTGGCTTACCCAGTGTCCGAGGTAGCTGAGACGTTGCACAAATATCGTCAGTGCCCCCCAACATCCTGAAGAAGCCAACCCACTGACGCGAAGGGTGATCACAACCCAGATACCGTTTGGGTTCAAGCTCCCCCAGCTTGTATTGTATGACGGTTCGGGCGATCCACTCGAACAAGTGCAGCTCTTTAGGGGGTGATGGATATTCAAGGAGCGGACGATGAGCTCCTATGTCGTATTTTTCCGATGATGCTGCAGAAGTCCGCCTCGGAATGGTACAATGACTTGTCGGACAGATCAGTTGACTCCTCTGGCGATCTGTCCCACAAGTTCCGTATGCAATTTTGAGCAGGACGAAGAAGGAAGAAAGCTCCTGAATATCTGTTTATGATAGTCCAGGAGGAAGGCGAGACCCTCGAAATGTTACAATGACGCTTTAGTGAGGAGTGCCTTAGCGTGACGAGTTGCGGAGATGAGCTCACCATGGCAGCCTTCAAGAAAGGGATCACCAACCGTAGTCTGCACAAATCTCTCCTCCATGACCCGCCAGTGGACCTCGACGCTCTCTTCTCTAGAGCGGACAAGTTCATGCTTAATGAGGATTCGCTGGGGGCGAAGAAAGCCACACCGCCAATCGAGCGTTTCAGAGCTGAGCCCCGACTGCCCCCAGGCCGAGGCAGGAAGACTGCTCCCGAGGGCGAGATCAAGATCGATTCCTAGGGCACGACCAGGGAGGCCCCGAGGGCAAGATCGCCCTAGACCTCTTAGGGGGTTCTATGCTCCTAGGAACCTTGCTCCGTGGAACGGACCCGAAAGAGAACTGGAGGAGGTACACTATACAAGGCTCAATGCCTTACTGGCTGAAGTGATGGCGGTGGCCAAGTCGGGCGGGTTTCTCAAAGACCTTCCCTCGAAAATCAAGGGGAGGCCGACCACGTGCAATGCACAGAAGTATTGTCGGTGCCACCGTGACCACGGCCACGACACCGACAATTCCTTCACCCTAAAGAGAGACATTGAGCGGCTGATCCAGGGTGGCCACCTTCAAAGGTTCATCGACCAAGAAGGTCAGGGGCGAGAAGGACAACCCCCAGTAGGATCTACCCGACAGGCCCTTGCCCCTATTACTGAATTAGCCGACCATCCTATTACTAGTCCGATCATGTGCATTGATGTAATATGCGGCAGGCCAACCTCGGGCGAAACCTCGACATCGCTGAGGGAGAATGATGCAGGGTAGGTCATGGTGGCGAGCGCTGGTGACGGGGCAAAGTGAAGAAGGGCAACTCCACCCCCATTTCTTTCTCTAACGAAGACCTGGAGGGGATCGAGCTGCCACATGATGATGCCATTGTCATTGAGGCACTCATCGGGTCGGCGGTGGTGAGCAGACTTTTGGTGGACACCGGCAGCTCGTGCGGCATACTGTAATTTTCGATGATTCAGAAGATGGGGTTGGGCGAGGCACACTTAAAACCATGCATGGGCCCGATTGTCGGCTTCACTGGCCATTCAGTGCCCATTGTTGGAATGAACGACCTACCCGTTACCTTGGGGGAGAGGCAGAGGATTGTCATGCGAATGACACATTTCATCATCGTTAAGATCCCCTCGGCATACATTGGCATCATAGGGCGGCCCTACCTGACCGCCATCAAAGCTATCCCCTCGCTGATGTACCAAATGGTGAAATTTGAGACCCCGTATGGGGTCGGACAAGTGCGAGGAAGCCAGAGGCTCTCGCGGAGTTGCTATATCGGCTCCACAAAGCATGTGCAGATCGAACAAGCCTGGTCGGCCAAACTCCTCGATGGTTAGGAGGATTCAGAGCATCAGTGACCAACCCTAGTGGTGGGTATAGAGGAGGTGTTGCTGACGGAGGAGGCAGATAGGATGATGTCAATCGGCACGAAGCTGATTACAAAGCTAAGGGTAGGGCTGATCGACCTCCTCAGGACATATGCGGACATTTTCGGATGGTCGCCCTCTGACATGCCGGGAGTCGATAAGACGGTAATCGCCCATGAGCTACATGTCGACCATGAGGCCTGTTCGGTCCGATAAAAGAAGCGGTGCGTGGGGGGAGAGAAAGCGCGGGCGACGAGAGAAGAGGTGGAGCGGCTTCTCAAGGCCAAATTCATTAGAAAGGCTACAACCAAATACAGATGTCGACCTACGATGAGGAGAAGACAGAGTTTATCACAGACTGGGGATATTTTGCTGCACCAAAATGTCGTTCGGACCCAAAAACACAGGGGCGACCTACCAACGAATGGTGGACAAAATCTTCCATCCCCAGGTCGGCAAGAATTTGGAAGTCTACATCGACAACATGTTGGTGAAATTGAAGAAGGCCGGGGATCATCTCGCCGACCTGGAGGAGACGTTCCAGAAGGTGCAGCCCTACAACTTGTGGCTCAACCTGACCAAATGCATATTCGGCGTCGAGTCGGAGAGGTTCCTTGGTTTCATGATCACCAAGCGAGGAATTGAGGCCAACCCCGACAAGCTCATCGCCCTCGCCAACATGACAAAGCCAAGGAAAATCCGAGACCAGCAGAGGCTGAATGGATGGATCGCCGCCCTTGGAAGATTCTTGTCGAAGTCTGCGTAGATATCACTCACATTCTTCAAGATTCTTTGGAAGGCCCTCGCTGGGAGGAAGGCCGAAAGAAAGGTGGTGAAGGGACGCCTCCTGCACAAGAGCCTTCGACGTGCTGAAGGCCTACCTGTAAAGCCCACCACTGCTTGCAAAGCATGAAGAAGGAGAGCAGCTCGGCCTCTACCTCGCCACAACTGAGGAAGCTGTGAGCTCGGTCCTTGTGAAGGAGGGCGTATGCGTTTAGAGGCTGGTCTACTACACTGGCTGGGTGCTCTGGGAGGTGGAGACCTGCTACGACCCCATTGAGAAGATGGTCTACTACTTAGTACTGACAGTACGAAAGCTCCAACCCTATTTCCAGGCGCACACCATTGTCGTCTACACCAATACGCTGGAAAGGAACTTGAGGAGGCTGGAGAGGTCAGGCCGAATGATGAATTGGAGCATCGAGCTCAGTGAGTTTGACATCATCTACAAACCAAGGGCAGTGATCAAGGGGCAAGCACTCTCAAACTTCGTGGTGGAGTGCACCGTGTGAGAAAATGGCGAGGCCCCACCCATTGATCACCTGAGCACGGCACCCCAACAGCTCGGAGTCAAAAATCCTCCCTCTACTTCCACCCATTCCTATGGCGAGCAGTGGGTTGTCCACGTCGATGGATCGGCCACAGCATCGGGGAGCATGACTGGCATCGTGATTGAGACTTCGGATGGGATCCTATTGGAGTATGCCATCCGCTTTAATTTCTTGGTGACCAACAACGTGGCGGAGTATGAGGCCACCCTCAACGGCCTAAACCTCTGCATGGTGCTTGGAGCGACGAATGTGCTGCTGATCAGCGATTCTAGGTTGGTCGTCCAGCAAATTGAAGGAAGCTTCGTGGCAAGGGAGGAGCTGATGAAGCGATACCTGAAATGCGCCCGCACCAAACTTCTCAAATTTAGGAGAGCGGCGGTTCAACATCTGCCGAGGTCGACAACCTCCATGTAGATGCCCTCTCAAAGCTGGCCTCGTCTTCTCCAGCGGAAATCAGGAAGGCCATCTACATAGAGAACCTATTAACGCCAAGCATTAAGGAGGGCGAGTTGATGTGCGTCGACTGAGAACGATCGTGGATGGATCTGATCATCTCCTACCTGAAGACCAGATCCCTACCAGAGGATAGGCTGGAGGCACAGAAGACCGAGAGACGGGTCTATCGTTTATGATCTTTCGCGACGTGCTCTACCGAAAGCGTCACGCGAAGAACGACTTATGGCCCTATTTAAAGTGCCTTGGGCCGAGAAGATCTGGGGAGGTCATCCGAGAGATACATCAAGGATTCTGTAGGAATCATCATGGTGGCCACACCTTGGCACATAAGGCAATCCGATAGGGCTACTATTGGCTGATTATGCTGAAGGATGCGATCAGCTTCGTCAAAACGGTGCGAGGAGTGCCAAATATTCTTCAAGCACACAAAGGCTCCTCCCACCGACCTGATTCCAATCCTCAACCTGGTCCCATTTACCAAGTGGGGCCTCGACATCCTCGGACCGCTCCTTCCAATGGCAATTGGGGGGAGGAAGTACCTGTTTGTCGTCGTCGATTACTTTACTAAGTGTATAGAAGCGGAGCCTCTAGCACGCATCGCCTCAAAAGACATGAAGAACTTCATCTGAAAGTCAGTCATATGCTGCTTCGGGGTACCCCGCTCCATAGTGACGGACAACAGGATGCAGTTTGACTCCACGGACTTCAGGGAATTCTGCTCAAGCTGGTGCTTCAACCTCCACTTTGCCTCCGTAGCCCACCTGCAATGCAATGGCATGGCCGAAGCAGCAAACAAGTGCATCCTCTAGCCCCTGAAGAAGAAGGTCGGCAACACTCTTGGAACTTGGCCCGACAAGCTACCAGGCATCCTTTGGTCTTACCGCACCACCTACAAAGCTTCAACTGGCGAGAGCCCCTTCATGCTAACTTATGGAGAGGAAGTCGTCATCTCGGTGGAGGTCAGCGAACATTATCTCTTCCTCCAATACTTCGACGAACAAGCGAATGAAGAAGGCTTCGGCCTCAATGCCAAACTACTCGATGAGGTAAGGGATAATGAGCTAACATGTCTTATCAAGCACAGCCAAAGGATGGCGATGTATTACAATTCCAGTGTGAAGAAACGGAGGTTCAGAGTCGACGACCTCATCCTCAGGGATGCCACCTTCAAACCCGAGGTCGGCTGCCGTGAAAAGCTCTCCGTCAAATAGGAGGGCCCCTACAAAATAGCAGACGTCATAGGACCCGCTACTTAGAACATGGAGGGCGAAGAGCTAGCTCATCCATGGAACGCCTAACACCTACTCAAGTATTATCAATAAAATTGGTAATTTTATGTATTTGTACCAACGTATTGTTTGAATAAAAGTTTCAGATTCCCTCCAAGTTAGAAAGCGCTCCATGAAGGCCGCCTTAATCATCCAGAGCGGGCTAATTCACTACAAGTAAACTCTTGCATTTTCGTTTTTATATACGTATTATGCGAACTAAATTTAAAGCCCGCCATTCATACCAGAATCATAAATGTGGGGTCACTCGATCCTGCAATCTTGAAGACCTCTGGGGTAGCTCGCCTCCCAAACCAGAGTTATAAATGCGGGGTCACTCGATCCCTCAATCTTGAAGACCTCTGGAGCAGTTCGCCACTCAAACCAGAGTTATAAATGCGGGGTCACTCGATCCTGCAATCTTGAAGACCTTCGATGCAGTTCGATGCCCAAACCGGAGTTATAAATGCGGGGTCACTCGATCTCGCAATCTTGAAAACCTCCGGGGCAGTTCGCCACCTAAACCAAAGTTATAAATGCGGGGTCACTCGATCCTGTAATCTTGAAGACCACCTGGGAAGGTCACGATGCAGCTATCCAAAGCATGTCGGGCTTCGCTAACCAAACTGGACAGGGGCTTGAAGAAGGGTTCTGCCCGAAATTTGCCCTCAGGAAGACCACCGGGGCAGGTCGCGGTGCAGCTACCATAGCGTACCGGGCTTTGCTAACCAAACCGGACAGGGGCTTGAAAAAGGGTTCTGACCAAAATTCGCCCTCAGGAAGACTACTGGTGCAGGTCGCGGTGCAACAACCCATAGCGTACCGGGCTTAGATAACCAAACTGGCCAGGGGCTCGAAGAAGGGTTCTGCCCGACATTCGCCCTCCGGAAGACCACCGGGACAGGTTGCAGTGCAGCTACCCATAGCATGCTAGGCTTCGCTAACCAAACCAGCCAGGGGCTTGAAGAAGGGTTCTGCCTTAAATTCTCCCTCAGGAAGACCACCGGGGCAGGTCACGATGCAGCTACTCATAGCATGTCGGGCTTCGCTAACCAAACTGGCCAGGGGATTGAAGAAGGATGTTGCCCGAAATTCGGCCTCAGAAAGACCACCCGGGCAGGTCGCAGTGCAGCTACCTATAGCATGGTCGCAGTGCATCTACCTATAGCATACCGGTCTTCGCTAACTAAAGTGACCAGGGGCTTGAAGAAGGCTTCTGCCTGAAATTCACCCTCAGGAAGATCACCGGGCAGGTCATAGTGTAGATAACCATAGTGTGCCAGGCTTCGCTTACCAAACTGACCAGGGGCTTGAAGAAGGCTTCTGCCCAAAATTCGCCCTCAGAAAGACCACCAAGGCAGTTCGCCAACAAACCGGGATTATAAATGCGGGGTCACTCGATGCCCTCGAACTTGAAGACCTCTTGGGCAGTTCGCCACCAAACCGGAGCTATAAATGCGGGGTCACTCCATACCCGTGATCTTGAAGACCTCTGGGGTAGTTTGCCATTCAAACCAAAGTTGTAAATGAGGGTTCGACCATGTGCAACGCCCTCAAAAAATCCTGGAGGTGATCTATCTCCACAAAGAGCTTCACCAACTTAATCACACTCTAACTCCATAACATTTCGCTTCTCCGGGGTAGTAGCCACTTCCAAGCAGAAAGTTGGGGGCATACACACAAAGGCAAAAATAGTGGCCAACAACAGCACAAGCAAAAACAAGGCGAACTGCCTAAGGAATATTTCATTAAAAGTTAAAGTTTACACTTATGTTAAGATTCCTACGCTAGGTCCTATGTCTGGCCCCGAGACCGGCCTCATTCTACCCTCCCTAAACCGCATTATGGGATGCAGCCTCAGTCTCCACATGAGATGTTGCCTCGGTCTCCACTGGCTCTATCGCTGCGACCTCCCCCGGTCATCGACATCACCGCCAACCTGATCGCTGCTAGCCGAACCTGCCTCCTTGGCTTCTCCTTCCTCCTTGCCATCCGAGGCCACCATCAATGTGGAGAAGTCGATCTCCAACCCGGGATGCAGCCTCTTCAGGCTCTTCCCCGCCTTCTCGAGGCCCGCCTGAAGGCCATCCTGCAAGCTCGCTTCCCGGACATCTACCATGCTCCTAACCCGGATCTCCTTCATGATGGGAAGTAGCTCGTCCTTCTGGTACTTGAGGACAGCCTCCATCTTCGCAGCCTCGAGATCAACCTCCTTCAGAACCGCCACCTGATGTGCAAGCTCGGCAATCTCACGACCCTTCGCCTTCACCTCCACGGCATCGGCGTTTTCCAAAGTGACCCTCTGGGCCTCTGCCTCCTCCAGCTGCCAGCCAAGAACATCCGTGATCTTATATTGCTTCTCCATCTCCTCCTTCTGGGCCTCATGCAACTTGCAAAGTTTCTTCACCTCTGTGGATCTCCTCTTCAACCGCTCTGTGACCTCCTTGAGTTCATTGTCCTTCTTCTGTAGCTCGCTGGTGTCCGCCTGAAACTCCGTCTTCCGATGGAGGGTCGCCTGGAGCGCACCCACGTTTGTGTGGCGCTGCAAGGAAGTCATTGCCGCCAATGCCTACAAGAGCAAAAGAATACATGAGCCCACGGGAGGGAAAGCATCAAACCTGCAAGCTGTGCTAGATCGTCGTGCCACAGAGGCCTCGGGTCCAACACTGTACAGGGGCTCCTGGACCCTGGGTAGCAAACTGTTTTCTACCAGATGGGCCGCGACGTCAGCATCTTCAAACAATGACTCCTGGGCGACCACTGGGTAGCCCGGCCCGTAGAGCTCGATCTTCGGGATCACCAAAATCTCGGCCTTATTCGCCTTAAAGCAAGCGAGCACTGCCTCGCAACTTGGATGCCCCGGCGTCCTCGAGTTTGGCTTCCCTTGCTTCCCAGAGGGGCATCCAAAAGGCCAACACTCGACCCCTGCAGCCTTGGCTTGGGCCGACGCCATCGGCTCCTCGATTGCCTCGGGCTCGGCCAAGCTGTCCGATGCCACCTCGCTCGCATGGGGGGAGGGAACAGCTACGGCGGGTGCCTTCTTCTTTGGCCTCTTGCTCCACTCCACCTCCTCAGTACGTACAGTGGATGCCTCTTCTAGGCCCCTCTTCTGCCCGGCTTTCTTCGGCATGCTCTTCGACATCGCCGCATTGCCCTTGACCGGGGACGCCTACTCCTTGGACGTCGATCCCTCGGCTGACACCCCCTCTATGTCCATCCGCATCAGCTCGTCCCTCGACAAACTCATGTCTGCACCTGTATAAAGAAAAGAGATCAGGATGAGCAAAGACGAAGAAGATCACTTAGATCGCAGTACCTTCCGGTCAGATATGGAGGGCAATCTGGTGCTCCTTGACCAGATTTGCGTGTATCCAGAGTTCGCAGGGGATCTCTGATAGAATTTTGGAGTTCTCCAGATCCCGCCCCCTAGAGTCACCTCCTTGTTCATGGCAGAAATAAACCTTCCCCAGTTTGTCTGCAAAGACAAGTTTGTCGGTGTCAAGATGAAGACGAACTTCTCTTTCCACTCCCTTACTTTACCCTGCATGTCGATGACAAGATGTCGATCCCTCCTCGCACTGACATAATAATACGCTCCTCATTGCTTCGCTTCGAAGAAATGCCAGAACAGCGGTAGGGTTGGATCAATGCCACTACCGAAGTAGATAACAAGGAATCCCACCACCATGGTGCTGATCGAGTTCGGCATCAATTGGAAGATCGGAAGCTCGAGGAAATTCAGCATGTGCTGGAAGAATGGGTGGAGTGGAAATCGAAGCCCGAGCTCGAAGGTCGGAACAAAGACCCCGACTTCGTTGTCCCTAGGTGAATAGACCAGTTCACGGGGCTGGGGAGGCGAACATCATAGGGTGGCAGGATATACTTGGAACAAATCTCGACGCGGCTGATGTGCTTTGTTTTGGAAGCTATGGCCAGGATTTCTGCTGGAACCATTGATGTAGCCCTGCCGACGGTCGGCCTTGGGCCCTTCTTTTCGGCTCTCTCAGGGGCCGTCGACATCGAGGGGACAGCATGGGTCGCTTCCCACTCCTCCGGCCAAGACTCCGATGACACCGCCTGTTCATCTGCCCCCTCGGAGCTAACATCAATGAACTCGTCGAAGTGCTTCTCGGCGTGTTTGTTAGAAGAAGAAGACCCGAAAGAAGTCATCGGATAAGAAGAAGAAGGAAATACCTAAGGGGGAGATCACAGGAGCTCTGACGAAGCAAGATTGGCTGCGAATGCTCGAAGACAAAGACCGAATGGAAATTTCAAATTCAAAAGCAGGAGCTTTCGACCGTTTCCCCTTTCCTGGTTTTATAAAAAGCGTCAGGCGATCTCTACCGTCGAGAATGGGCCACGTGGCGAGATCTGAAGCAGAGGCATTGCATGAGCTTCTCCCCAGAGCCTTACGCAGTACGTGTCACGTGCCGAATGATCGGGGCACTTCGATATCTCCCCTCTACCGAATCCTCATGATGACTCCAGGGATTCGGCGGTCAACTCAAATTTAATGATGCAGCTGTCACCCATAAGAATGAAGTGCGTCATTCGAGCCGATCCGGACTTCCTGTTTCGAAGTCGAATGACAGGGGGCAATTGTTACAACCTCTAGATCAGCCAACCTGATCTGGACCTGCATCTCCAAAGCACAAGTCTTAGCCCACCAGATCTCTGCAACAAGGCCCAGCTCGCCAAGGCATATTGAATCTCACCGAGGCTCGGAGTAGCCTGGCTAGCAGAGCTGTGGACTCGTCGGTCAAACTGAAGAGGAACCCTCCAGTATACTAGCAACCTACTCGAGCTCGCCCTAGATGCAGCTCGTCGACCTTCCCATCCAAGCGAAGTCTGCCTACAGAGGAAGATGACACGCCACTAGTAGTTTCACTATAGACAACTCTGACAAAAGAACACCTGGCCGTTTCACCGCCTGACCACCTGCCAAAAGCATGCCTAGCCATTTTGCCACCAGACAGATTGATAAAAGCATGCTTGAAATCAACGGCTCTGACGGCCTGACAAAAATGCGTCTGACACATTCGGCTTTGACATCCTTAGACAGACCCCTGACACTGCCAGCTCAGCTAAAGTAACCGACTCCAACAGCCTATAAATACCCCTTCTCCTCCAACGAGAAAGAGGCTGGCTAATTGGTAACAAATTCCTAATATATCTATTTATACACAAGGTCGAATATCTTCCACAGATTCGTGCCTTCCACACCAGTTCGCCACTCAAGTGTCGATCCGCCTCTAAGATCGCCTTGGGTGTTCGACGCTCTCCCTACAGTCACCCACTAACTTAAGCATCAGAGAGGCTACGAGCTGGCTCCCAGCCCCACCTTTCTGATGAGTTATTCTCCTTGCAGGTAGTTTACCCATGCTGCTGGCAGTTGAGGCAACCTTGGGCGATCAACTCCATTAGACGGGCAACTTACTCCGATTGAAGGGCGACCTCGGGCTTTCCATCTGCAAAGCGCCTTCCATTCGTGATTAGCCACATCTAACCCCCAAAATTTGTAATCATTGTACCCGTGATTCTCATTTCAATACAAATTCAGTGTTAGCAGATTTACCCTGCAACAATCTGAAGCAAATTTTTTGTGTAAGTTATCAATTAAGGGAGGAACCAAAAAGAAGAAGTGATGAAGGAGAAATCAAAAGGAGAAGTTAAGAGTAGCCCACTCCACTTGAGAGTGGAATTGGGGCTACTCAGACCGAGTAGCAATGCTACTTAGTCTGAGTCTATGTGGCTACAGAACAACGAAAAAGTATATTCTGCCATTAATTCCACTCGGGCCGAGTGAATAGGCGACTCGGTCCAAGTGGAAAAGTCATCAGAACAACAAAAATAGTCCCCCCACTGTCTAATTTTCTAGTCGAGTGACCTCGCTCACTCGATTGAGTGATCACTTGAAAGGGGAGGGGCCCGCACTTAATTCTATGCGACTCAGGTCAAGTTGCCTTAACTCAACCCGAATTCCTTATTAAAACCTTAACACCCCGTCTGTTTCTCTCTTTCTCTCAAAACTCTCTTCCACTCGATCGATCCCCCTCTCAACCCCTTTTCACTTCAGCTGCTTCACCCGAGCCCTTCACTTCCGTCGATGGCAGCTCAACCCCAACCTCACTTTTGCTGCCGATGGTAACCATGATCACCCGCCACTCGGTCCATCTCCTTCCCTCTTCATCTCTCTCCATCTCTCTCTCCCCCCCCTCTTTAAGCCCTAATTCCCCAATATTCTCAATTTTGGTCCTAATCTCAAGTTGAAGTGTTGCCGTGTGCTTATGAGATAAGGAGAAGATTTAGTTACTTTTTCTTAGCTTTGATTTCTTTTTCACTTTATTATTTTTATTCTCCGGCGAGCTTTTTATTCGTCTTCCTCGAGGACGAGTAAGAGGTAAGCTTGGAGGATTTTGATGTGCCCATGTTTTCTATACTTCATCACATCGTTTCATATCGCTTTATCGATCGTTTATTGGATTATATGATTTTGGAGCTTTTATTTCATTTTTAGGAGTTTTGAGGTGATTTGGAGCAAACCGGAGCTATGGACACATCCAAGTTAGCCGGAGCATCAATGGCATGGCTTGCTAGGTGCTTGACATGGTGGAGAAGGAGATTCGAGGAGAAGGAGATGGGAGAAGGAGAAAAGAATAAGAAGAATGAAGCTGCCCAAATCACCTCAACATTTCCAGTTCACTCGAATCAAGTGGACTTTCCCACTCTGTCCGAGTAGGTATAGCAAAAAGAAGATTATGCTGAAGACTTATCAGCTGAAGAGTGCAAAAGGCACTCGGACCGAGTTGCCTTGCAAAAATCATGGTAGAAGGCCATTTTCAAGGAAATTTTGAGCCTCTGTACTCGGACCAAGTGCCTAGGTGACTCGGTCCGAGTGGCTACTGTTCCAGATCGAGAACCAAAGGAGCTGGATCGATAACCAACAGAACTTTGGGCCCACTCGGACTGAGTAGGCTTGTCACTCGGTCGAGTCGGCCGGGTCGCCAACGCATATTTGAGCTCGATTTTGGGGTTTCTTTTGTTCTAATGTGTTCAAACCCACCTGTATATAAACCTAATAAAAACCCCAGGTTCAAAAGAAATGAGAGTTAATTTTATTTTCGTTTTTGAGCAGCCATTAACTTTTTAGAGCTAATATTAGAGTTTTGAGAGGATTTTGAGCTTGGAATCTTGGATTTCTTTGTTGGGTTCTTAAATTTCTGAGTAAAATTCTTAGTTCTTCTCTTCGGTATTGAATCTCTTCCCTATTTCTATTGAATCCCCATTGTATTTTATATTAATTGCTGTTATGATGTTTAACCCCCTTATTATCATTGTTTTTCTTGTTTTTACCATATTTAGTGAGTAGTACTATCTAGGGCTAATGGATGAGCCCTAGGATTTTAGGGTTTAGATTCTTGGGATTGATTAGTGATTAGGGCTATGATGTGATTGATTTACCCAAGTTTATAAGGTTCTCACGTAGGGTTTGTGATCCACGATAATGACACTTGCCCTAGAGATTACCCTATAGGCTTGATTAGGGTCATTAGTGGATTCACTTAGGGTTTGTGATCCACGATAGTGACACTCACTCTACGGGCCTCGACTGATTCCCTATACCCCTAATTGATGACCTATGATAGTAGCATCAATAAGAAGCATCACATTACAGATCGAAGCTTTAACTCACGATAGTGACATGAGTGGAGATTGGGAATTAATTGTCGATTGTAATGCACGTATCACGTGCAAGGTCATCCACGATGGTGGGGCTAAGCACGAGACACGTTAGATGAGTAGTTTAGTGATAGTTGGCTACGATTTCACATTCAAGATGAGACAATCTCACCTTATGAACCAAATCCAATCTAAGAATTATGACCTAGCATCGAAACCCAACGAATCCTAGTGGTGACTCCGGGCGCCCTAGTTTCCCTTTATTGTTACTGAAAAAGAGAGATAACCATGACAACAATCTTGGATGCACCCTACAACTAACACAGTCACACAACTCTAAACCATAGCCCGAGACCCACACCAATCGTCTCCCTGTGGACAAATAACCTATACTATACTACATAGATATCGACATTGTGCACTTGCGGCGACTCGAACAACAACCAACATCACCGAAGGAGAAAAAGGAGCCTTTAAAGGCTAGAAGTGAAGCTTATGGGAAGTTATCTTCCACCAACATGAAGAAGGAGATGCAACATGAGGGGACCAAGCAAGACAAAGTCGAGTGATCCAAGCACACTGGTCTCTTGGCCAAGTTTGACAAGGGCAGCTCGTATGAGCCGAATATCTCGTGCTAAATGTAAATATCAGGGGTCGAGCCCAAGACCATAAACAAGCACTTATCCGGAGGCAACTGCTCAGCCCAAAAATGTGCTTCTCTCAAGCGAAAGATTCCGTGCAAGTAATATAGATCTGGGAGTCCAGATGTCGAATCCTCGGGAGAAAATATGTGGCAACCACAAAGATTAAATCAAATAGAAAGCCAACGTAAAGAGACTAACCACTTTTGATGATGGTGGTGTGAGTGGAGTTTGATCGTGGTTTTGAATTCGTGAACAATACGAGCAAAAGAAACTTTCGTTTATAAAAATATCTATGAGAAGTATGCACATGGTATGGGTTCATTAGGATCCATGATTTATATTAACTTGGTTGATTAAATATAACTCAATGAATTCTCTTTTTAAGAGCAATCCATCGGATGATACCCTTGTGGGGATTAAAGCAAAATATCGAATACGATTGTTGCTAAAGTTATAATCTTTTAAAAATAGATATGAAACTCCCTTTTGGAAAGATCAAAACTCACCCTTGTGGGGCGATCATCAACTCAATCACATTCTTTTGGAAGATGAAAAAGATGATTTTAAAATAAAGATTACAACTTTATCAACGTTAACAATTTAGCACAAAGATTCAACCAAGCAAATACAAATCATATCTCCTAACTACACCATACCATGCACAATGAAAATTTAGCCACACATACTAAAAATAACTAAGAATTTCATCACATTAAACATGGTTCCAAGCAATACAAGTAAATAGAGTTCAAAATACGCAATAGAGTTCAAGAATATCACCAAATACGCTCGCTTTTAGCCTAAGAAAACCTCTCTTTCTTCCTCCCAAAGCTGTCTGAAAATTTCCTCAGGTTGCTCTCTGTAATCTCAGGGATTTGCTGCAAAAAAACACCTCCAAAATCGCCCAAATACGCCAAGAATACGGCCACAAAACCCTAGAATACCTTATATAAGAACATTGCGGATTTAATAGCTTAACGGGTCCCAAAACCGCACCCAATAGCCAAAATAACCCGCACCCACGACCGCTTGCGTCCTCATCCGTTAGATCTGGGTGGGATCTCATCAGATCCTGCCACGTGGCCAAGCGGATTACCTGCTTCACGCTGATCCGAGATCGCCTCGGCTTCGAAGTTGGTCCGTCGGATTATAATCCAACGAACACAAATCAACCACGTCGTCCGCTCGGTTTGCCCCGCTGTGCATGTATTTGCAGCGTTCTCCGCCGTTGGATTGAGCCATGAACGACCAGGATCGCGCCACGTCACCCGCTGGATATGTATATCGCGTCTTGATTTTGAATTCGAGCGGCGAAGTTCCGCATCGTTGGATCAAAGTCGAGCGGCCAAGATTGCGCTGCGTCACCCAAAATTCTGCCCGCTCCATGCTTCAGCTTCGCATGATTTCGGACCGTCCGATTGGACGGGCGGCCTCTAGATTTGTTCCATGTGTCCTGGATGTGGATCAGCTCACGTGCTTCGTCCGATCGTGATTCGAATTAACTCAACCGTTGGATCGCAGATCGTCGGCTGATAGAAGGCCACGTCGCCGTATTTTGATTTCGTGCGGCTTCGAATGTTGGCCGTTGGATGCGGGTGGAATAAAGCGGATGAGTGCCACGTGTTGAGATCTGATTGGTCGACGTCCGTATTTCTCGTATTTTGAGCGTATTTCTCCATTTAAATTGAATTATGCATTCAAAAAATCATAGTAATTAGCACAGATCTCAGAAAAATACAAATAAATAGTCGTTGGAATCGTGAGATCGAGACCAAGCTAGGAAAAATATAACAAGTGAATAAATACTCAGTTATTTGTTTTTTGTGCTCAAATAAGGTGATTTCTCTAATAAATGATGGTGTACAAAATACGAACGTACTAGAGACCAATTTAGTATCATATAAGCACAAAATATTACTATATGAGGGGTTAAATATGCAATATTCAACCCGAATCACACCCCCCAACTAGCGATTTGCTAGTCTCTAGCAAAAAGAGCGATGAATACGGATGATTAATAAAACAATAAATTCTATCAATCGCTTATGGCATGGCTCAATAACACACTTTCCAACATGATTTAGACCATCAATATACACAATCCATGCACAAGATCAATCACATGATATTTTCTCTAATTTAATTTGAATAAACAACATGCAGACATCGTTTTGCGCAAGCGAAAGTATAACACGTCGTTATGTTCTAGTCTTCTCATTTCCAAGGAATTGGCCTATCAAAACAATCATTCAAATCATGGGTATCTTTAGTTGCTTAGATTATTCACCACTTCTTTTCTTTTATTAGTTCCGTGTAACGCGCATAAAGCAACATTTGCGGAAAAATGTATAACTTGGATCGCTCCATCAAATGAGGGAGTTTCCGGTCAATGGCTCCCAAATCAGATGATAATAAGGCATTAGGCCAAAAAGGACCCCTCAGACTATACTACTCGAGCCAACCAAGTTATTTTTTAGTGACATACTTATTCATTTTTTTTGTTTCTTCATTTTTTTCTCTTTTTTTCTTTGTAAGCAACTCAACACCCATAAATATGAACATGAACATTAATAACGATGGCCAAATTCCTCTTCAACTTGAAGACTATCCTAATAAATCGTGTATACTTAAGCTTTTTCATCACATTAGCATGCATGAAATAAATTCAAACTATTTCAAGATATTAATCATGGCAATTGAAAATTGTCATGAATATCATATTAACGGTGATTCCATGAAGGAAAAATAATTAACTCAAGCCATAAAAAAATTTTAGAACTCAATTAATGCATAATCATTCTTATTTGTGGAATGTGAAGGAGTTTTAAATGATGAGATTGGTGATATAATCTTTTCAACAACAAAAATCATAAGGTCTCATACACACCCCCCAACTAAAGATGGACATTGTCCTCAATGTCGAAAGGGGTACGAGTTTATTCAAAACAGGCAACCTAGATAGCATATAAAAACTACACTAATGAAAAGAACACACCGTGGTCAAATGGCAGATCCCGAATCATTAATTATGGGGGAAGTTGTTCAATTTGCTCCTTACGCTCCTCGGGGAGTAATCTTCCTCCAACGACTAAACTAGATCCCAGCAACGTAACTCCCAGCATCTCTATACGATATTCACCTGTATCCTGCAATAGATGAGTCACGTCAATCCATTTTAGTCTAAGATTCTTCATAATAAAAGTATTCCAAACGTAGTCATCAAAATCGGTGAAATAAATTAAAGCATATTGATGACTACTCCCTGAAAGATATGCACTACTCTCGGTATGATGCTCAATCATTGGGGCGAGAGGTAAATGATTTTAGGAAAAACTGGAGAAGTGAATGGTTCTGGCTCCTTGGCGATAATCTCTAAACCCATGTCCCTAGCTGTGTCCTTCTCTTGTTCATCCAAAATTGCTAGCTCGTCCTCTCTTTTGCACACACTTCCTGCCATGTCGATATTTTTATTCGTGTCCTCAATGTGACATGGCTCGTTTGATATACCTGCAATAGAAGAAAAACTCGTATTAGATTCTTGAAATTGAGTTTCAAAAGCATTACTTTATTCTAAGCAAGCGACAATCAAAGTAAGATTTTCGATGGATTGCTGAATTTGCCGACTGCGAGCAAGGAAATTCTCTTGGAAGTGATGGGATGTAGCCTCCTGTGTCTGAATAAGCAAATAAACTTCCTCTTTCAAAGAATGCAAAGGTACGTCTACGCTTTGCTCCTCTTGATCAAGGCATGAAGGATTTGTTGAATCGCACTCTGAAGTCTCTTTTATGATTTCTTCATTCTCTTTTAAAGACTCCATGTATTTCCATGCATCTGTCGACGTCATGACACCCAAGAATTCCTGGAGCTGTGGTCGTAATCCATCTAGGAAGGACTCCATAATCTCGTCCTTTGTGTACACATGCTGTGGATAGCTCGATATTATGTCTGTGAACCTCCTCCAGGCCTGAAAGAAAGTTTCACAATCAGTCTGATTAAAACTAACGATCTTGAGCTTCTACATCCTATGTTTGTGTGCATTAGCGTACTCTGCATCATGCTAATTGTTTGTGCAATAGAAATTCATATACTCCATTTTTTTAAAAAATAAAAATAAAAAAACAAAAGTTTATGTAAAATAAAGTGGAAAGATCTCACCGAAGGTCCCCTAAATGAAATAAACTGTGGTAACAAACCATTCTCCCCAGCAACAGCGCCAAAAACTTGCTCAGCCCAAAAATGTGCTTCTCTCAAGCGAAAGAGTCCATGCAAGTAATATAGATCTGAGAGTCCAGATGTCGAATCCTGGGGAGAAAATCTGTTGCAACCATAAAGATTAAATCAAATAGAAAGCCAACGTAAAGAGACTAACCACTTTTGATGATGGTGGTGTGAGTTGAGTTTGATCGTGGTTTTGAATTCGTGAACAATACGAGCAAAAGAAAATTTTGTTTATAAAAATATCTATGAGAAGTATGCACATGGTATGGGTTCATTAGGATCCCCGATTTGTATTAACTTGGTTGATTAAATATAACTCAATGAATTCTCTTTTTGAGAGCAATTCATCGGAGGATACCCTTGTGGGGATTAAAGCAAAATATCGAATACGATCGTTGCTAAAGTTATAATCTTTTAAAAATAGATATGAAACTCCCTTTTGGAGAGATCAAACTCACCCTTGTGGGGCAATCATCAACTCAATCATGTTCTTTTAGAAGATGAAAAAGATGATTTTAAAATAAAGATTACAACTTTATCAACGTTAACAATTTAGCACAAAGATTCAACCAAGCAAATACAAATCATATCTCCTAACTACACCATACCATGCACAATGAAAATTTAGCCACACATACTGAAAATAACTAAGAATTTCATCACATTAAACATGGTTCCAAGCAATACAAGTAAATAGAGTTCAAAATACGCAATAGAGTTCAAGAATATCACCAAATACGCTCGCTTTTAGCCTAAGAAAACCTCTCTTTCTTCCTCCCAAAGCTCTCTGAAAATTCCCTCAGGTTGCTCTCTGTAATCTCAGGGATTTGCTGCAAAAACGCCTCCAAAATCGCCCAAATACGCCAAGAATACGGCCACAAAACCCTAGAATACCTTATATAAGAACATTGCGGATTTAATAGCTTAACGGGTCCCAAAACCGCACCCAATAGCCAAAATAACCTGCACCCACGACCGCTTGCGTCCTCATCCGTTAGATCTGGGTGGGATCTCATCAGATCCCACCACGTGGCCAAGCGGATTACCCACTTCACGCTGATCCGAGATCGCCTCGGCTTCGAAGTTGGTCCGTCGGATTATAATCCAACGAACACAAATCAGCCACGTCGTCCGCTCGGTTTGCCCCGCTTTGCATGTATTTGCAGTGTTCTCCGCCGTTGGATTGAGCCATGAACGGCCAGGATCGCGCCACGTCGCCCGATGGATATGTATATCGTGTCTTGATTTTGAATTCGAGCGGTGAAGTTCCACACCGTTGGATCAAAGTCGAGCGGCCAAGATTGCGTCGCGTCACCCAAAATTCCGCCCGCTCCATGCTTCAGCTTCGCGCGATTTCGGACCGTCCGATGGGCAGGCGGCCTCTTGATTTGTGCCACGTGTCCTAGATGCAGATCAGCTCATGCGCTTCGTCCGATCACGATTCGAATTAACTCAACCGTTGGATCGCAGATTGTCGGCTGATAGAAGGCCACGTCGCCGTATTTCGATTTCGTGCGGCTTCGAATGCTGGCCGTTGGATGCGGGTGGAATAAAGCGGATGAGTGCCACGTGTTGAGCTCTGATTGGTCGACGTCCGTATTTCTCGTATTTTGAGCGTATTTCTCCATTTAAATTGTATTCTGCATTAAAAAATCATAGTAATTAGCACAGATCTCAGAAAAATACAAATAAATAGTCGTTGGAATCGTGAGATCGAGACCAATCTAGAAAAAATATAACAAGTGCAGAAATACTCAGTTATTTGCTGTTTTGTGCTCAAATAAGATGATTTCTCTAATAAATGATGGTGTACAAAATACGAACGTACTAGAGACCAATTTAGCATCATATAAGCAAAAAAATATTACTATATGAGGGGTTAAATATGCAATATTCAACCCGAATCAGCAACCCGACGTTTCTATCTTTGTTTTAGTTCGTTTTTAGTTTTTATTTTGTTTGAAAATACAAAAAAAATCGAACATCAAAAGTTAGAAAAATTCTGATATCAGGCGATATTTTATCTGTAGGAAGAAGATCACATGGATGAGCAACAACGAGGAAATTGATGGAGAGCACATGTAATGAAAGAGATCCATGCCATGGAGAAGTTTGAACGAGAAAAGAAGGAGAAATTTGGAGAGCGAAAGTGAGAAAGAAGATGAAGATCATCAAAATAGAAGAGCTGAGGAGTCAGTCTCACTCGGTCGAGTGAGAGTGACACTCGACCGAGTGAAAAAAATTGAACATTGAAGTTAAAAAAACTCAATAGTGTCAATTAAACCACTCAAAACATGTAATAATCTCACTCGATCGAGTGGATTCCTGTAGCAAAACCCAAAAAAATCCATGCTCTGTGAAGTCTCCTCACTCGATGGAGTAACTAGCTCACTCGACCGAGTGGGATACTGTAGCATATTTTCCAAAAACTGATGTTCTGTTTCATCTTCTGACTCGATCGAGTGACTCTTGTCACTCGATCGAGACACTCGACCAAGGTGCCACCCTAAAACAACTGCCCCTTATCATTCTGAGTCACTCGATCGAATGACTAATCTCACTCGATCGAGTTATTTAAGTCGACGGCCACCTATAAAAAGGGGGATTAAGACTCATTCGAGTCTTCCACCCAATCGACCGTAGCCAAGCCTAATTCCCTTCAGCCCTAGCTTACTCGGACGACCGTGCCGCCCCTTGTGCCACCGTCAGCCGCCCTCCTCTGACGATCTCGGACCACCACTTCCCTCCATCAAGCCCTAATCTCCACCCTATCCTCTTCTTCTACCATTGTAAGCCCTAAATTTGACCCCAAATCCCACTTAACCCACTAAATCTCCATATTTTCTTGCTTTTCCCCAATTAATCCAAAATTTTCATCGCTAATTCAAATTTTTTGTGCAACAGGGAAGCTTGGGGGAGATCGTTGCGACGATTGCGAAGAAAGCGCTTAGGAAATCGTTTCACACTTGGCGCAGTGCTTATGAGTCACATCGATTGCTCGGTACATTCGTTCCATTTCATTATTTGCGATCGTCTAGGGGATATCCCTCACTATGGCCAAATACGGGCGTGGGTGGATAGACTGTGGTTTATTAAAAAGGGGCTGAGGATTTATAGTAGAGAGAATGGTTTTTTTTACTTCAAATTTGAGGATGGCAAGGAGTGTGAAAGGATTTTACATGGGGGGCCATGGCTTTTTGATGGGCGGCTCATGGTGTGCAAAAATGGAGTCCCACACTCCGACATGAAAGAGACATTTTATCCGCAGTTCCTGTGTGGGCTCAACTACATGGAGTCCCGCTAGGTTTATGGACGAAGGAAATTTTCAATATCATTGCATCAGTCAGTGGGGTTCCCTTGTGTTTGGATCGGCAAACTGCTAATTTGAAGAGGATCACCTACGCTTGGTGCCTGGTGGAGATTGATGCAAAGAAGCCTATTCCTACCTCTGTCATGGTTGTCCTTGAAGAGGGTTCAAAAATATCAGTTGATGTGAAGATTGAAGGAGAGCCTCCCCGGTGTTCTCACTGTGTTTGTTTTGGCCACTCCGATTCTCAATGCCCGGACAAAGTGAAGCTCCCTTCAATCCAAGATATGACTAAGGGAGGGGAAACTGAAAGAGTCAAAGGTAAAGAAATTCTGTTTAATAATACACTTGAGAATCAAACTTTACACACAAATGGGGAGGGGCATGCTCAAGTGCACAGGGAGGTGCTAAGCCGTCTGACCCTGTTATGTATGAGAATTTTAATATGCAGATGGCCAGCCAGAAACACACAAACGGCAATATCACCTCATCAATTTTGGGTGAGACAAATGCTGGAGCATGTTCTCAGAAGGTGGTACATGATCGAGAGGGTGAGGTAGGCTCTCAGGACAATAGGTTTCTTACCTTTCTTTTTGGCAAAAGATTCTCCTTGTTCATCAGCAAGTGTTTTTTCAAGGACATTTTGGTTGAGATCAATGTGAAGTCCTATTCTTCCGAGCGTGTGTGCATCAAACACAAGAGCCGATTCCAAAATTACGGTTTCATTGTCAAGAGGCACATTTTGACCAATAAATAGAATTGTAAGATAATGGCCATGAGCTAAGGAGGTAGATAACCTATTAGACAATGCAGAGGCAAGAATGGAATCCATGATAACTTTAGACCAATTTACGCGGATATTACGTAGCATTGCGTAAATACATTTGGCTATTTTTCAGAAAGGATTGAATGACTACCAGACTTCTGCGTAATATTATAGGATAGGATATTTGTTAAAATTCTTGCTGGGTAGCGCAAATCACTACAAGGTAGTTTAGTTTGAAAATATCTACCCGGCAAGTACATTCTATCAATGATATCCCTATCACTCATTACAAAATTATCAAGCAGTTCTCCAGAGTAAGAAATTCCTAAAGCTTGCCCAAGGGATTTAACAGTCATGGCTATTTTAGAGTCAAGAACTTTGGTGACAAATCTAGATTTAACAAGATAAAGTCCATGTTGGTGTAAAAGAGATACACAAGCCTAGGATAGCACATGAAGACATTTTTAGATGAAAATAGGGTAAGAAGATTATGAAATTCTAGCATATCGACAATTCTGTAATTTAGAACATGATCCAAGTTAACAAACCTCTCATGGAGGGTTTGCCTTTTATAGATGCTAAGAAATTTGTCATATGAAACATTCTTGAAGAGGTAAGCTTCAATAATTTCTCTTTGAGAGAGAGAGATGATTCATTTGTAACCTTCCTCTTCTTAGAGATAGTTTTCTTGAAAGGCATCTAGATAAAAAATTGATTTACAAAACTAGATATGCAAGAATATCAACAAGTAAATGAAGTAAAAATTGATGAGAACAGTTTTTACCTTGAGATATACTTTGGAGGATGATGAGTTGAGGTGAATAACCCAAAAGAGAAAGAAAAAACATTTCAAAGAGGGGTGAAAGAGAGGTAGTCGGCTACGTAGGGTTGGTTGCTTTGGGGTTTTTATCTCTTGGGGTAAAAGAGGATGATGAATAGAGGCCTTTAGATCAAGAGATCAAGGGTTGAGATCATTTCTCCTTATTGGGTTTAAGTTGCCTCTTGTCTTTGAACCCATTAAACTTAATGGAACCCAAAACTGGTAAGAAAAAATAACCTAGATTTCCGCACAGCTCACTGGTAGTCGACTCCCTGCTGGGCTGAGTCGTTTTCTCATCCCGAGGGGTTTTGGTCCAAAAGCTGAGTGCATTTCTAAAAAATGTTTTATAAATATGAAACAAGCATTTATAATCATAAAAGAATTTTAAAGAAATTTAACGATCATTTTAATTTATTTAAACATTTTGAACATATAGTTTTGCGAAGCAATTTTTTTGTTGCAAAAGCTTTTTGACTCTGTTCTTGTTTCTCCTCCTCATTCTTTTTAGAGTACCTGAAAAGATAAGCATTTATGGTACTCTTTGCTTTTGAGTCCAGAGAGTTAGTTTTTAGGAAACCAAACCCAATATTGTTTAGTTCCTTTATGGAAAACATATTTGTAATTCTTGTTCAAATGAACTTTTTGAACAAAGTTTGTGGCGTACCTTTTTCTTCTCTGCTCGAACAGGTTCTTTGGTATACAGATGCTCAAAAGATTTTTGTTAGAATGATGCATCCTAATATGCTTAACACATTTCTTGGTATGATTGGAAACATATCCAAGTCCCGTTTTGCTAGATGAAGCTTTTTGATTTTCAATTAAACTATCTAGCTTTCCCTTTCCTTTGTTGAAATTTTCAACAATTTTCATCGTAGCGTCGTATTTGTCTTTGACAGATACGAGAAGATTATTCAAATTTTCAACCTTTTCATTCATGAGAAGAATGTCTTTTTGCAAAGACTCATTCTTTTCTTTTAATGCAATGTGTTTTCGATTAATCTCTTTCTTTTCTTAAGTCTCGTTCTTAACTAATCTAAGTGTTTTTCTTTGTTCTTTAATTAGCTTTTCATGCATTTTGCATAGCTCCTTATATGCTCCCATATAATCCATATCTTCATATTCACTTGATGGTGAATCACTATCACTAGATGAATTATGCATGGTGCTTACCTTAGATGATGTGGAAGCCATAAAACACATTTGTGTTGTCTCTCTTCTTCCGTCTTTGTCGTCTTCTGAGGATCCATCGGATGAAGAAACGTCGTGTTGGTTGAAGGCTGTGTATGCGTCCTTCTTTGGTCGTTGAAACCTGCTCCTTCCAATGTTTCTTCTCTCGTGGCTTTCTCGGCTCTTTCCACGTTCTTTGGAATCATGATTGTTCCTTTCCAAGGGACAGTCTCTTTTGACGTGCCCTGGTTTATTGCAACCAAAACAGATAATATCGTTAGTGGGTCTAAAGATCGTTTACCATACTTACTTGTGATGAATTCTTTAAAGTTCTTTAAGATGAAGGCAATATGATCCTCTTTGTCTGTGTAGGAATCTTCTTCTTGAGCTTTGAAAGCAAGATTCTTCGTCTTTGGTTTTTCTTTAATCTTCTTATCTTCTTCAAGTTCAATCTCAAATGCCATGAGATTTCCCATCAGCTCTTCGATGGTAAGATCTTTCACGTTGTGTGCTTCTCGAATCGCAGTTGTCTTTCCTTTCCATTCGGGTCGGAGAGATATCAATATCTTTATCACCTGCTCGTATTCAGAAAGTTTCTTTCCTAATCCTGCGAGCTCATTTGTAATGTTAGTAAAACGAGTATTCACATCGGTGATACTCTCTCCTTCTTCCATTTTAAAGGATTCAAATTTAGAGTGTAAAACATTTATACGGGATTCTTTTATCTTTTCAATTCCCTCATGACTTACCTGAAGGGTGTGCCATATTTGATGTGATGTCTCGCATTGGGAAACTCGATTGAATTCATTACCTATTACAGCGCAAAATAGTGCATTCATCGCCTTTGCATTTAGATTTGCTCTCTTCTTGTCGTCGGCTGACCATTTTCCGAACTCAACTTCGGTAGGTGTGATGTATGGAACTTTAGTGACGGTCCATGCTTCGATGTCCATTGACTACAAGTGAGTCTTCATCTGGATCTTCCAGCTAGCGTAGTTTGTTCCATTGAACAGGGGTGGTCACATGGTGTTGAGTCCTTCAGAGTGAAATGATGTTGATGCCATCACATTTATAGCCTCGCTCTGATACCAAGTGTTGGATCCTGTGGAAGGCAAACAACACTAGAAGGGGGGTTGAATAGTGTTGTATAAATAGTAAATCTTTTTCGTTCTAATTAGTTAGCATAATTCAAAACCTTCTAATGTTGCCTAAGAAACCAAGTAGAGTGATCTACGCTTTGTTCTTACTCAACTTAAGTAAACTCAAAAACAAATCAGAGAGAAAACACTTCTAGTAGTCGACTTCCTATGAACAGTAGTCGACTCCCAGATGGATATTATGCACAGCTCAGCTAAAAGAATGAGATAGATGTGATTACGGATAATACCAATATTATATCTTTATTCACAGTGGATACAAGAGAATTAATCTTTGCAATAGGTGTACAACAATCAGCAAATAATAATGTAAGAGCAAAGATAAACAAACACAGAAATAATCAAACGCAAACACAAGGATTTTTATCCTGGTTCCCCACAACCTTGGGTATGTCCAGTCCCCGACCAATCCGGTACGAGATTTCCACTATCTGCCTTGGCAAATACAAGCACCTAACTCCACTCGTTAGGATTTCTCACACACCTAGCCTTGACCAGGATTTCCGATTGCAACACTGCAATACCACAGCACCTAGACTTGTCTAAGATTTCCAACACCCTTACAACAAAGGGCAGATCAAAAAACGAAACTCAATATCCAACTCACCGCAATATTTGGTGGAGTTTGGATTTACACCCAAATTCTATAGCCAAGAATAATAGATAACAAAGTGTATTCGTGGCTAAATAGAATATGATCTTATATCACATAAAGATATGAATTAAGTTTTTGTGATCTAAATCAGTGTTTTCAAAAATCCTTTCAAATAGAATCAGAGAATAGAGAATATGGATTTTGAAAAACAATAGCCAAATAAAATGTTGATCTCAAAAATAATAATAACGTAAAAGAAAAGAGATCAGAAATATAAACGCAGATTTGGCTAAAAGAAATGAGAGCTGAAAATTAGAGATCCTTTAGAATTTTGCACAAGAGAGAATTTTGAATTCAAGTATTTTGTATATTTTGATCTCACAAAATGATCCTCTATTTATAGGTAAAAGGAGAGGATTTGAATTTCAAATAAGTTTGAGTTTTGCCCCGAAAATCATGGAAGCAAGAAGTTGGACAGATAATTAAAATCAGGTCAAAACGTTGAAATTCGACAGCTGGTAGTCGACTCCCTAGGAGTGGTAGTCAACTCCCAGAGTGTTTCAGGAGAAAAACAATTCACAGCTGGTAGTCGACTCCCACTCTTTTGGTAGTCGACTCCCAGAGCAATTTTCTCTAAAACACAGCTAGCAAGAGGTGTAATTAACTCCAGGGTGTAATGGAGATTAACTACAGAGATGAGAATTAACTAGAAATTGCTCTCAAGAGATTGAAAATGATTTTAAAACAATTAAAAACATTTAACTTCGAAATCATTTTGAGTGTGTGTTATGATTACTTTTGGCTTTAACATAATCCTAAGAAAGACGCAACTCACACACTATAGACTTAGGACAAGTCTTCATGAAGCTTGATCAAAGAGGAAGTGGATGCGAGCTTTTCCAGAGCTCCTTTTCCATTTGAGCATGAGCTTCACTATCGAGCTAGCAACGTTTGTCCTCGTCTTTGCTAAGTGAGCGTAGATTGTGCTTCTTCGGAGTATGTATAAAGCTTTTCATTCATCGCATAATCTGCACACTTAATTGTAGTGTAGTTAGTACACTAATCTCATTTGGTGTGCTCATCATCAAAACCACTTGGGGTGGAATTCATTTTCCATCAGATTTTTGAAATGCTAATATTGTTATTGCTCATTACATGTTTGTTGAAATGCACAGACGGGGGTGGGGGTGATGAATAGATTGATAGATGGTGGCATAACTTGGTCGCCGGGAGGGGGGAGCTTCCTCCTGGAATTCTTAGGCCAGTCAAGAACCATGCATGTGATAATGAGAATTTGATGAATGAGATATTTTCAACTGATAATGACATTATGGTCAATTGCTTCGTGATGTACCAGTCTAACAGTCTTTATTTGCATTTGTCTGATTCATTCTTAAGTTTTTAATATTGTTTTGATCATTTCAGGAATTATTCATGACACATTGATGTCAATGATGAGTAGATCTCAGTTGCAAGACATAATTGGTTTGAATTTAATAAGAGCCTTCCTTTGTACACCAGTGAGTCCTTTAAGAGTTTTTTGTGTTGCTTTTCTTCTTATTCGTGAGCACTATCATTTTAAAATTGAGAAATACTGCCCTTTTCAGAAGCTACTATCTAGGTGTCCCAGTTAGGACTATGAATCAAGTAGTAAACAATTGGAAATTTTGAGCTACTAATTAATTTGTAGCTGTGTTAAATGTTTCTCAACATGTTTTCAGGCATATTCTATATCTCTCAATTCCAAGATGGCACATACTAATTACAGCTTGATGGTTAATGACAGAACCCCTGCTATCCTCATCAAACCAGTAAGTAATTTGTTATATATGGTCATCTGACTGAAAAATATTAACTTGCGCACTTAAACGATAATAAAGAAGATGCGCTTTAGGTTTCCTGTCAGAAAATGTGATGTCATTAGGAATGGTACTTCAAACTTACGAGCAAAAGTTATGTACGATGATCACTTTTGTATATTAACAACAGAATATCCGGATGTAAGTTGGAAGTAGTAGGTAAATTTGTAAACTTCATAGAGAAATTTTTTCAGGGTGTTTTCTCACCATGTATTCGTTGACTGGAGGGCTGGAGGTCAACGCGATCACGTGGGACGCGTGTGGTCTCCGAGAGACAGGCACAGCTGGTTCTGCTCGGTGAAAAGTGCGTGGGTTTGAGCATCGACGTGCCCAAGGGGGTCCTTGGCAGTGCAACGTCCTCCATAGGGGGGAGATGAACGGGCTTGGGGGTGAGCACGTTTGGCTCCAGGTTGATCGGGTGCATAAAGGTAGCCTCGGTACGGCTGGATCTCTTTGAATAGACGAGAAAGTTCGTCAGGGGGTCGAACCTTGGTTCCGACCAAGTCTCCTCCAATGCCTAAGTCAGAACAGATCTAAAGGATGCTCGATAGGATCGGTATGGCTCACGAGGAGGCCGATACACGAGTCCTTAGGCCGAGTTGTGGAGGAGAATTATGTGGTGGAGATAAGGTCATTCAAGAAGAATACCTCAAGGTTTTAGGTATCCAAAAAGTGATCTTTTCCACGTTGTTCTTCTGGTCGCTTTATGACGTGCATTTATATTTTATATATTCACGCACGTCTTCTTCGTGATTTCCCGTTGTTTTCCGTCGTTTCATATCCGTTCTTTCGTGTTTTTTGTATCTTTTCACTTTCCCCGTGTTTTTATGTAAATGCAGGAGTTTCCAGTGTTAGGGACATACAAAGCTGATATCACGATTCCCCGGAGCAACGGGAGGTGTCACGCGCGATCCCGAGGGCTAAACGTCAAAAATTGCTATATTTCAGCCCTCAACCGATCGGGTGGACAGAGCCACCCGATCGGTTGATGCACGCGTATCTGACCCGGACAGGAGCTGAAGAGAAGACCTGCTCACCCGATTGGTTCAGTGATTGGGTGAGATCAATAGAGCTCTCTGTCTTTTTGAGCATAATTCCAACCGATCGGGTGATATCTCACCCGATCGGTTCATCTGAAGCTGAAGACCAACAATTCACGAACCGGTCACACCTCCCGCTCGCCTCAGCACCCGGTTGAAGCTTCTGAGGCCCGATTTCCAAAGCCACCCGATCGGTTGACTTCTCAACCGATCGGGTCATCTCCCCGGGTCATTTTAGGGAAGAACTCACCCGACCGGTTAACATTTCAACCGATCGGGTGGCATTTTCTTCCCCTTTCATGCACTACTGCTCATTCATTAAAGATCTGCTATCATTCCAGAGAAATTTTGGGTGATCTCTTATTTTTCTAGCGTCGGCATCTTCGTTAGCTTTCCAACGATAGGTCGCATGCCCAAATCCGATTTTTCTACATTTTTTCTGGAATTTTCTAAGCGCAACTGTGTGCTGAAATTGAGTGTTGTCTGGATTTTCATTTCACCCGATCGGTTGGTGTCCGGGTGGCCGTCTGGGTGAGCCAAATTTCAGCTGTTTAGTCTCTGTTTATTTCCACCCGATCGGGTGGGCCTGTTTTGACAGTTTTACTGGGTTTTTGGACCCGAAAAGTGAGGGCTTTGAGGGGGCTTATAAATAGAAGTTGGGGTACGACTTGAAGAGGATTCTTCCCCATTTTTCAGCAGTTTTCCTCCCCTTTCTTGGGAGTTTTAGGTTAGGTTAGATTAGGGTTTTATCTTCCAATAAACCTTGTAATGGATTGATGGGTTCAATTGCAAGCTAAGTATTTCTTTCTCATGTTTTCCATTACTTTGTGTTGTTTTCATTTTACTCGATGGTGAATGTGTGTTTGTCACTTTTATTACTTTCTATTATGTTCTTTGCCATTGAGTAGTGTTTGATGAACCCTAATACGGGTTAGGGTAGGATTGATGCTTGGAAATTTACATTTGACTTGATTGCATGGTATGTGTTCGATGGAATGTGTTAATGGGAATTTCTAGCAATCTGAGTCCAATTCGTATGGCAACACACTAGTTGTGTTGGGGATTGGGGTCTGGTGTCTTGTCCAGTCAAGATCTGCTTCGATGTATTGCTAGAAATTACATTCAACCTATTTGGCCATTAGGGTTGTGCGGAGGCGTTTTATTGTCATTGGCGGGAGAAAGACCACCTCTGACCGTCGGGCCAAGGGGGAATAAACTTGGCAGTTGACTCCCTAGCCACAGCTCATGCCCCTAGCGTAGACATCGAGTCCTCGTGCATGGGAACGGCTTGGACGAAATATTGGGAGTTATCATTGTGGCCTTAATGCTCCCGGTTGCAGAAGGTGTTAATGGACATGGGAATGCCCAACGTCCAAAACCGGATAGACCTAGCGTACTGGGCATCGACCGAAATAACGGGCCCATGGACGCTAGGTACCACCTTTAGGGGCAATGTCTCACCCTGGGTCAAGTCAAATGCCAAGTGTCATGAATGCTCTAGCCCGTGTTAGCGGGGATTCATTTCTTGTCTTTTTTATTTCTTTCTTTTATTTCTACACTTCCACCCATATTATCCACGTAGCTAGCACACAACCTAGGCAAGGCTAGTAGCCATTCAAGCCATCCACCTCCCTGAGTTTGATAAACCTGCACCCTACACTAACCATGCACTTGCGGTAAAACGACACCGTGCCCAAACCGTAAACAGGGCGCCGGTCACTTTATAGGAGCCTTCCCCGGCCACCTCTCCTCGACGTCCCCCTATCTCGTCCTGATCATCCGCCACTTTGATGGTGCCTTCATGGTTCATGAAGGTAGACGTAATGGGGCCCCTTAATGGTGATTAAGGGGGCACGCTTTAAGTGGAGTGGTTGACTCCTATCGACGTGGGTCAGCGGTTGAGCCCACTTCGGTCAGGCCGGCCCAACTCTAAGTCTTCGTGGGGGTCTCGTTCTCCCATGGACTTGTGTCATAGGCTTGGGCCGTTCGGTCTTAGCCCATCCTGGAAGAGTCATATCAATTGCCCCCATGGCTTGGGCTGTTCGGATTCTGACGGTTCGATCTGAGGGATGTGATCCGTGTGGAGTTGACAGGTGCGTCAGTCGAGGCAATGGCATTGAATGAAGATCATCATAACGCTACCAGGATGAAATTCGCTTGCCCCTGGGAGCGGAATTCGAAGCGTCGTGCCTCACAGGATGTCGACGAGTGTGCACAGTTGGACGGCCCGTGAAGGAGCAGAGGGTTTCGGGGGAGCGGTATAAAGGGAAGCAGTTGTCTTGCAGATGAAGGTTCTGCTCTTTTAATGTTGTCTTCTCCTCGGTCATCCCCTGCATCTGCCTTAGATTTTCTCTACGCTGCATTATGTGCCCTTCGTCGTCCTCCTCTTCTGCTTCTGGTGCAGGTCGGCTGGCTACTGCTGCCACACCTGTTCAACGCCAAGGATCGATCACGAAGATCTGCCACCATGGGGGTGACCTCTCCAGAGTGCCTTTCAAGGTGATGGGATGGTCGTCGGTGGTTTATGCTACGTCAATCGGGCCGTTGCGTTCCAGATACTTCCTTCCCCCATGTCACGCCTGGGCCCCTGAGAAGGATGAGAGGGTCTGCTTCCCGGGCCGTCACGAAGTCAGGGTGTATGAACAGAGCTTCAGGTTCGGTCTGTGATTCCCCCTCCACTCCTATGTCGTCGTTCTTCTGAGGGCCTATGGGCTTGCCCTATGCCCGTTCTGCCCCAATGTCGTCGAGTCTTTAGTGGGGTTCATCGTGCTTTGCATGCTCAATGGGATAGAGCCGACCCTTTGCCTTTTCGCCCAATTTTTCTGTATGAGTCATCACAACTCGGGTGCCTGGATTTACATCGGTGTCCGTCTGAAGAAGAGCTTGGTGTTGGGGTTGCCAACTTTCATGAAGCATTAGAAGGGGGAGTACGTCTTCGTGGGCTTCCTTACAGAGGTGGATTTTCCGGTCCGATGGGGAGAAACGAGCTCGCTGACCCTTGAGCTGGGGGGGTCTCACCGATGCAGAGGCCAATGCGGTCAACACCTTGTTAACCGTCCCTGTCACCGTGCAGAAGATTAATGTCCTCTTCTCGGACCACGTCCTGAGGAAACCCGTGTGGCCCACCGGTGAGTCCTCTCGAAACCCTGAGTTTGGAGAGTTTATCGGGCAGATCCCGCCCGAGTATGATCGTCTCTTTAACTTGTCCGTTTTGCAGGTGGGTTCGGCCAGGGCCCTTCTCAGCCCTCCATTCTGGCCTCCAGGCTAGATCCCATCTTGTGGAGGGTGGATCATATTTTGGAGGTTTGAAAGAAGCCGCACGCTGGGTCCTCTGGAGTGGGTGTGAAGCGAGCGAGGGAGCAAGCACCTCCGGCTCAGGGAGGGGGCGAGCAGAAGAGAGCCTGGGTTCGTGTTGGGGATGCTCCCCTCCTTGATGCTTCCGTCCAGCCTTGCCAGACAAATGATAAGTGGCCTTTGGGTGGCCCCTCACCTTCCCGCTCGAGGCCACTCCCAGAGGACTACGAGCGGTCCTTGGGCGTGTTTAGATCAGTCGAGGCCAATCTACCACGGTCGAGGGAGGGGTTGCTCAGTCCTCGCATTCCTGTGGGACTGAAGGAGTCTGTCTTCTCCGATTACGGGGTCGCGACTTGGCTGGCTGAGAACTGTTGCCTGCCCCAGGACCAATCTGTGCTGGATGGGGTGAGAGGCGACAGACTTGCGTCCTTCGTGATACAGGCTGGCCAGCAGGTAAGGCCTTTTGTGGCAGTGCACTTCACCCTCTGTAGGTGTTTCTAATTTGTGTCTTTCATTTAATGTAGTTGTCCTTAGTCGACCTTTTGATGAGGCGCCAATTCATGGTGCTTTTGGATGCAAGGGCGGGTCTCGTCCAGAAGCCGTCAGCAGGGAAGGATGCCGACAAGGCGGCCCTAGAGGCCGAGGTGCACACCAGGTCATTGGAGACCTGAATTCCCGAGCTCTCGGTCAACCTGGAGAGGTCATACATGGAGAGGGTTTGGCGGTGGCTGCAAAATCGAAGGCCGAGGAGAGTGTTGTTGAGCTGGAGAAGGTCGTTGAGGTAAGAGAGTTTGGTGGTCCGGTGGAGTGGACCAATGCCAATGAGCTCGAAGGGATATTTGAGGTGGTGGAGGAGAGGGAGCGCTTTCTCCTGGCCAGGCTCAACACATGCTCCCAGGAGACCGAGAAAGAGCAAGCGGGGCATCTACATCAGGTCGCCGCCCTTGAGGCCCGGATTCAGGAGCTGGAGGTGGTGGACCCCGCATAAATCGCCAAGGAGGCTATAGATGAGTATGCCACGACCTTTGTCACTGCAGGGATGTACGAGGCGTTTGAGAGGGGGTAAGCCTGTTGCCAGAGCGAAATCCAGTGGAGATTCCTGCATTCAGTGATCTCGTTTGAGGAGCTCCAGATGGATCCTGAGGGCGAGGAGGATGTTGACACCAACCGCCCTGAGTGTGCTGACCAGCCAGATGATGCTCCTGCGGTTTCTTTGGCCGCCTAGGAAGGAGGCGAGGCTTAGCCCATTAGCTTTTCCTCTTTTTGTTTTGTGGCTTTGTACATGACCTTTGGCATTTTGCCAGTTTCTGTAATCTACATGTTTATACCGACCATATTCTTAAAAAGCTTTCCTCTTTTGCATCGTGGTGATATGCCCCTCCCGCAATCCCGGTCAGGATGTTTGAACAGACGGGCTTAGGGGAATTGCGTCAACTGGCTTGATGATCGGTCCGCTGGGCCGGTGCCAAGGAAATGTCCCCAGGCTTACAGTCGAATGGATGTTCGGCCTGCTGAGGGGTTGCATTCGTTCTTACAGTCGAACGGGTGATCGTCCTACTGGGGGACTTGCTCTCAGCCTTACGGTCGATTGGATGATCGGCCTGCTGGGGGAGTTACCCAGAACCTTATGGTCGATCAGGTGATCGGCCTGCTGAGGGAGTTTCCCCCAGCCTTATGGTCGATTGGGTCGGTCGGCCAACTGGGGGAGCTACCCACAGGCTTACGGTCGATCGACGGATCAACCTGCTGGGGGAGTTTCCCCAAGACTTACTATCGAGCTGGTGATCGGCCTGCTGGGAGAGTCGCCCCCAGCCTTACAGTCGATCGGTGAATCGGCCCGCTGGGGGAGTTACCCCAGCCTTACGGCCGAGCCGGTGTATGGCCCGCTGGGGGAGTTGCTCCCAGCCTTACGGTCGATCCAGTGATCGATCTGCTGGGGGAGTTTCCCCCAGCCTAACGGTCAACCCGATGACCGGCCTACGAGGGGAGTTACCCCAGCCTTACAGTCGATCTGATGACCGGTCTGCTGTAGGAGTTACCCCCAGCCTTACGACCGAGCCGGTGATCGGCCCGCTTAGGGAGTTGCCCCAGTTCTTTCCCGAGGACAAGATCTCCTTGGTGGAAACTTCTTCCTTTGACTCAGGAGTTGTAGTAGCAGGTCACCCATTGTTTTTATCGGACGATCTAGGCAAGGGTATGGTCTCGCCATTCGTCCACGAGCTCTAATTTGAGCTCCAGGCCTTTCGGGTTTATCTCTTCGTCGAAATGTCTGAAGCGGAAGGACTCCTCGCCCACTTCAATGCCCACAACTGCTTCGGCGCCGTAGGCGAGCATGAAGGGGGTCTCTCCCGTGGCATCCTTATGGGTTGTCCAGAATGACCAGAGTATCCCAGGAAGTTCCTCCAGCCATTTTCCCTCTGCTTCTGTCACTTTCTTACAAAGTGGTTTGATGATACATTTGCTAGCGGCAACGGCCAGCCCATTAGTCTGGGGGTGTGCCACAGAGGCAAACAAAAGCTTGATTTTCCAATCTGCCAGAAGTCTTTGAATCCAGTGGAATCGAACTGCTTCCTATTGTCGGTGACGATGGACCGAGGTATTCCGAACGTGGAGATGATGGAGTTCAATACAAAGCTTTTTGCCTTCTTCCAGGTGATGGTGGCCAGCGGCTCGGCCTCGCTCCACTTGGTGAAGTAATCCACCGCCACAATCAGGAATTTCCTCTGCCCTTTCCCAGAGGTGAAGGGACTAAGGATGTGAAGCCCCCACTTGGCGAAGAGGACGGTGCTGATTATCAAGACGAGTTTCGTCGGGGGGGACAAGCCGAGCTTGGCGAACCGCTGGCATTCTAGACACTTCTGAACATACTCGATCGAGTCATTGACCAAGGTCGACCAGTAGTATCCTTGCCTTAAGATCTTCATGGCGACCGTCTTTCCCCTATGGTGATTTCTGCAGATCCCTTCGTGGATCTCTCGGATGACGTAGTTGGCCTCTTGCGGCCCAAGGAACTTGAGGTAGGGGAGGACGTCAGTTTTCATCCAACACCTTCTGTATAACATTCCCTCATGGAGCAAGTACCGGAGGGCTTTTCATTCCAGTGCCAAACGATCGTTTTGGTCCATTGAAACTTCTCCAGCGGTTTGGTACCGCACGATTGGATCCATCCAGGTGGGCTTTGCATCGATGACCATCAGCTATTTTATCTCTGTGCTGGGGGCACAGAGACTCTCGACGTAGATGGCACGACCCAACTCCTTAAGAGAAGAGGAGGCCAGCTTTGACAGGGCGTCTGCACAGGTGTTCTCTGATCGCGGTAGGTGGAGGGTCTCGACATGTTTGAACCTGGACAGCTCGTTCTTGGCTGAGGCTAGGTAACATTGCATCGCCTCTTCTCGAGCCACATAACCTCCTTGCCACTGGTTGATGATGAGCTTTGAACCGCTTATGAGGCATACGGAGTCTGCCCCCAGTGCCCGAGCTAGCTTCAGGCCGTTGATGGTGGCCTCGTACTCAGCCACATTGTTGGTGGCCGAGAATTTGAACCGGAGCGCATACTCAATGGTGTTCCCGTCAAGAGATCGGATGACTATGTCGGCCCCGCTCCCTGCCTGGGTCACTGAACCATCTACGCGGACTACCCATTCATCTTTGTTCCTTGGTGGATCGGCAAGAACGATGTCAGCCAAAAGTAAAGACAGAGGTTGAGGTGTTACCATATCTGGGCTCATCTCCTCCGGGGGTGTTCCTTCATTAACAGTGCATTCGGCGATGAAGTCCGCTAGTGCCTGCCCCTTGATGGATGTCTACGGCTTATATCGGAGGTTGAACTTGCTCAACTCTACTCCCCAATTCAACATCCTCCCCATCCGATCGAATCTCTTAAGGTTCTGCTCAAGCTGGGAGTCGGTTAGAATCAGGATCGTGTGGGTTTGGAAGTAAGGGCAGAGTCACCACGCCGAGAGCATAAGGGCATAGGTCAGTTTCTTCATGGGGCTATACCGTCCCTCCACATCCCTCAGGATTCGGCTAGTATAGTACACTGGTCTTTGCACCCTACGTCTTCCCTGATCAGCATTAAGCTCACTGCTTCTCCGCTGCTGGATAAGTACAGGCTCAGCGGTTCCCCTTCCCTGGGTTTGGAGAGGAGTGGGGGACTACGGAGGTATTCCTTTAGCTCGGCGAACGCTCGGGCGCAGCTCTCGTCCCACTCCACGGCCTTCCTCTTCTCGGTGAGTGTGGCGAGAGCCTTTTTTAAGGTCCTGAAGAAGGGGAGATATCTCTGCGTGGATTTGGACAGGAAGCGCCCTAGGGTAGCGATCCACCCATTTAGCCTCTGCAGCTCCTTCATCGTCATTGGCTCCCTCATGTTGACCAGAGCCTTGATCTTGTCAGGTTCCCACTAACTGGGAGCTGAAAACCTTATTGACCATCCTTTGGTAGGTCACCCCTGCAATCTTCAGGCCGAAGGGCATCTTCTTGTAGCAGATGGTCCCCCGGTCGGTGATGAATGACATCTTCTCTTCATCCTCTGAGTCTATTTGGACTTGGTTGTACCCGAAATAAGCGTCCATGAAGCTGAGCATCTCGTAGCCTGAGGCGTTATCCATGAGGTGGTCGATGCAGGGCAGCGGGTAGCTATGTTCGGGGCAGGCCTTGTTGAGATTGGTGAAGTCCACGCATATTCGCCACTTACCGCTAGACTTTTTCACCATCACAATGTTGGCCAGCCATTTTGGGTACCAAATTTCTCGGATGAAGCCTACGTCGAGCAGGCGCTCCACTTCCTCGGAGGCGGCCCTCATCTTGTCGCTGCCCAAGTTTCTCTTCTTCTACCTGACTAACGTAAAATTGGGGTCGGCGTGTAGTTGGTGGGTGATTACTTGGGGGTCCAGGCCTGGCATGTCGGCAGGCGACCAGGCAAAGATGTCCAAGTTGTCCTCCAAGCATCCGATCAACTCGCCTCTGAGGATCGGGTCGAGTTCTGACCCGATGGAGAGGAACCTACCGCATACGTCCGTGACTGGGATGAGCTCTGGCTCTTTGATGGGTGCGGGTCTTGCGTCGCCCATGCTGTATCTCGGGTCGAGATGGTCCATCGGGTTGCAGCTCTTCACATTGTGGTCCACGTCGGTCACCTGGTAGCAGATCTTAGGCTTCGCTGGGTCACCTCTAATCTTTCCGACTCCTCTTGGGGTCCGAAACTTGACCATTTGGTGGAGGGTTGAGATGACGGCCTCGGTCATGTTGAGGAGCGGTCGACCGATGATCCCGTTGTACGCTGACCCGATCCTAATCGCCACAAACTCTATCGTTAGGGTGGTCGAGTTGGGCGGCTCCCCGAGCGTGACAGGGAGGCAGACCATCCCTACGATGGGTGTGGAGTGGCCCATGAAGCATATCACGAGCCCAGAGCAAGGCTCCAAGTCTTCGGCTCGTAGCCCCATCCTCTTCAGAGTTGACATGAACAAGATGTCGCATGAGCTTTCGGTGTCGACGAGTATTCGTCGGACCAAGGCGGTGTTAATGACAGCCGAGACGACTAGTGCTTCATCGTGTGACAGCTCTGCCTCTTGCAGGTCCTCTTCGAAGAAATAAATGGGCTGGGGGTAGCCATCGGCTCCTTCACAATCTACCTCCATCGGCTCTACCCGTGATACGCATGGTCCCTCGGCTCGGGACGGGCAGTGGGTAGTCGCGGTTTTGCACAGGCGACCGTGGGTTGGCCCCGGCACTGACATTGCTGCCGTCGCACTCCTGTGTCTAAAGGCACATGGCTGCGTCCTCTCTGGTGTGGTTGTTTGACATGGGTTCTTCTTTGTTTCTCACAGACGACGCCAGATGTTTCAGGGTGTTCTCTCACTACGGATTGGTTGACTGGAGGGCTGGAGGTCAACACGATCATCCGATGCGTGCATGGCCTCCAGGAGATGGGCACAGCTGGTTCGGCTCGGCAAAGAGTGCTTGGGTCGAGTGTCAGCATGCCGAAGGCGGTCCTTAACAGTGCGATGTCCTCCGTAGGGGGGAGATGAACGGGCTAGGGGCGAGCGCATTCGGTTCCGGATTGATTGGATGCCGACAGGTAGCCTCAGCACGGCTGGATCTTCTTGACATGAAAAGACGAGAAAGTTCGTCATGGGGGGTCGGACCTTGGTTCCAACCAAGTCCCCTCCGATGCCTAAGTCAGAACGGATCTAAAGGATGCACGGTGGGATCGGTATGGCTCACGGGGAGGCCGATATGCGAGTCCTCAGGCCGAGCTATGGAGGAGAATTATGTGGCGGAGATAAGATCGTTCAAGAAGAATACCTCAAGTTTTTAGGTATCCAGAAAGTGATCTTTTGCACGTTGTTCTTCAGGTCTCTTTATAGGAGCCTTCCCCGCCCACGTCTCCTCGACGTCCCCCTATCTCGCCCCGATCATCCGCCACTTTGATGATGCCTTCATGGGTCATGAAGGTGTACGTAATGGGGCCCCTTAATGGTGATTAAAGGGGAACACTTTAAGGGGATCAGTTGACTCCTGCTGGCGTGGGTCAGTGTCACGGCCAGCTTCTCATAATAGGGGAGCGGGAACGAGACAAAGGTTCGCATGGGCCGGAGCTGTGAAGCTCAGACCCAATAAGCGTCTGTAGAGGTACACCAATCACTACATAGGTTCTTTCATTTTAAAGTTCAGAACAATAAGAGTGCTCAAAAAGAAATGGCATTCATTCATTAAAATATAATCCAGCAGTACAATGTAAAGTCTAAAAAGAAATTCTCGGGCATGGCTACATCAAAAAGGAAACTACTCGTGCTATGCACCCAACCTAGACAAGAAAGTAAAACGGTGCTATGCACCTAAACTAGAAAGCTGTAACTTCAAGTCAGTAACAAGGAGAGAACTCTAGGACTGGTCCTCGTTTGGATCGTTCTCCTGAGTAACGTCCTCCTGGTCCAAGTCTACAGGTACTCACTCCTCGTCTACGTACTATGTTTTGGTACCTGACGTACAAACACCTAAGAGAAAAGGAGTTGTACGTCAGGCAGAGTCTACAAGTAAAGGTAAGAAGACTCTACTGCAAGGTGTATGTAATTTAAAGACAGATATTTAAATGTTGTTTACATGACAAGTGATAAGATGCAACATCATGACATTTTATAGCATGGCAGGGAAGTAAAGACTGTGCAAAAAAGTAAACATGACATGGCAATGGCTGTAGCATGAGCTACCGACTACAGGACAAGACAAGACGTGTGTGTTACAAAAGGGTTCACGCCTTACGGTTAGAGGGCGGCCAAACCCTCTAAACCGTGCGACCGCTCAACCCTAACCCAACCCAAGTGCACAAGACAAGTCTGTACAAGGGATCACTCTCTCTATCTTGGAGAGTGCCCTATTACCCGCAGGTTATCCGTACAAGGGATCATTCTCTCTATTTTGAAGGGTGCCCTATTACCTGCAAGTTGTGTATCCATACAAGGGATCACTCTCTCTATCTTGGAGAGTGACCTGTTACCCGCAGGTTATGCAAAACAATTCGTGAATGACATTACATGGCATGACATGAATGATGCAAGACAGTTATGGTGCTAGTGCCAAGACTTCTTCGTCAAGTCTAAGATGTCGTGGGTGTGTCCTAGAAGCTATCATTTCACGTTTAGTCTCTCGTTTGTACTTTACAATTTAAAGAAGGTAATGGCCTAAGCGTGGCCATAACTACGCAAGTGAGAACACTTTCCTGAAATGGCAAGAAGGGCTTCCGTAGGGAGCATCTCGTCACGGGTAGCGTGTCGGTTATGGTTCGTTGTAACAAGTCAAAACGGGACAGTGTCAGGTCACGTTTTTAGAAGTCCTATTAGGGTATGTCTCTAGATTAAGCGTGGCTACCCTAGCAGTCCCAAATCACATGTTCACACGATCAGACCTACTCTACATTTCTCTACGATGATTCTATCATATATGCACAGTCAATATAGTCCAATCGTCGGCCTAAGTTGTCACAACAGTTTAGAGGTGTGTAAACATAAATTTAATGTTTAGTTGCCGATTTTTAATTAAGTTTCAATGGCGTAATGTGTGGGTTGCTACGAGTAGGGTCACCAACCTATTACGACGCACATGCCCAAGTCTAACGTCGGATCTGGAGGCAGCAACAGTTCGCGTCACAGCTTCGGTTCCTTGACTACGGGTAGCGCAGTAGGGAGGCTCGTCGGGGGTCGCCTATGCTGTGGGTAGCGCAACGAAGCGACAAAAGTGAGAGTAGCGGCAGCAGCGACTTGCGGCCACAAGGGGGCAGCAGTAAAAGAAGCTTGCGGTAGCGAGCTAGCGGCCTCGGTAGTGCATAAGGGCAGGCGTAGCGAGACGTGGGGCTGCAGCCTGAGGTGGCCGGGGTTGTGACTACAGCGGGGAGAGGGGAGGACTGCAGGTTGAGACGAGAGGCCGGAGTTGGGTGGTCAGGAGTGTGGAGTGGGGGCTGTCGGTATAGGGGCCGGCGGGTGTGTGTGTTGCCCGAAGGGGGAGGGTGTGCCGGAGGAGGAGGGGGTGTGCATAGCTGAGGGGAGAAGGCCGGCGGAGGGTGGCTTGGCCGGTGGTGAGAGAGGGTAAGAGGGTGCTCGACCTGGAGTGGGGTTTAGAATAAGGGAAACCTGGGCTATTGTGGGTGCGGCTGAAAAAAAAGGAAACCCTAGTTTCCTCTAGGGTTCGGCTTTGAGAAATGTTAGACTTAGGTCTAGATTAAATAGAGTAGGGAGAGTAGGGCTTTTTGAAAACAAAGGAGGGCTTGGCTCCTTATTTGTGCGGCTGATAGGCTTGGCCTAGGGAACTCTTGGCCTGTGCATGGGATGTAGGGGTGAGAACAGCTAGGCTAGGGTTTTCACACAAAAAATTGACTCTATAATTGTGTGCAGCTGTGTGTTGTGACTCTAGGTAGCTATATAGGGTAGGAGAGAGATGGAGATAGAGTAGGGTTTATAGCATAGGAGTAGGGTGTGGCATGTGGAGTGGGTGAGAAGAGGGTAGGGTTTTTATCCTTGTATGCGGCTGTGCTTGTAGCCTTAGGTTGATAACTCAAATGTATAGAAAGAGAGATATGTTAACATAGGGAGTGTTGTTGTGGAGTCTAGGTTTAGATTAAAAAATAATGTAGAGTCCTAGTATTCACGTGAGCTTGGGGAAGGAGTCGTAGGTTAAAAAATCTGTAGACTTGGGCACAGAAAAAATTATCAAAATCTGTAGACTCGACATGATATTATCAGAATCTCAACCCATGAACAGAACAAAATTATCAGAATAAATTAGCATAATAAACCCACCTCCTTACCGAGCTGCACCATATTATCAACCACTCAGGACATTTCTTTCGCCTGAATAAGATTAAAAAAGTTGAAAAAACATCCAAGAAAAGTGAATGGATTCCAGTAACTACCATGTGTTTGATAAAATGTCTCAAGCACAGAAAAAATAAAACAAAATAGAAATAAAAGATAAAAGGTAGACTCCCTTAGTAACGGTGGTGTCAATACGATTGTGTTTCACCAATTAAGATACCATAGTTCTGCGAATTCCATAAGTTGTTTGTCATAAGTTGTATGTCACCATTTTTTCTTATAGATGACTTGCATATTTCCTCTTGTTTCTGGAGGCATTAGTGTCAATATCAAGATATAATATTGTTATAAACTTTGTCATATTAATGTATCAGTTTTCAAAGTAGATGTTCTTATTCAAAAGGCAATACACTGATGAATGTGTATAGGGTTTATTTTGATTATAGTTGTGTGGCCACTATTAACTAATTAAATTGCATTTTACAGTCGTCTTCAACGTTAAAAATAATGTTCTAAAATCTGGCATTTCGTAAATTACATTATCTTCTTTCCCAATGTAATAACTGGCATTTCATAAAGAAAATATGAAATTCTGATAAGTACCAAAGACCGAAGGTTACAACCAACAAACACATGGAGGAATCAATACCCATGTCTACAGCCTCAAATGAGCTATACTCGGCTAACTGGTTACCAAGGTAATGAAGAAAAAGCCATATCCCAACTATATGTCAGCTGGTGTATGACTACTGCATCATCTATATTCTATTAGGGAGTATAAATATTGCTATCACAATGATAACTTGTGCTAAATTACATATAGCCATCTAATAGTATTGCAATTCTTAAGGTAGCTTTACAAACCTCATTTACTTGTGCACAATTGGTAACACGTTTAGCCATGATTGCAAACTGGAAGGGCCTCTAGTTTCCTCAATGTGAACATATAGTTTACACACATAAAATTTAGCAAGACATGTGGTCAAAATTGAATAAAAAATAGTTGAAAACAGATATTGGAGTAAAAAGGCTTACTTCCTCATGTGCAACAGTACATATTATTGTAGTTTTTGCATTACCACCCAGTGCCGGTTGAAGTATGCGTGTTAGCTTGCTATCACGATATGGAATGCGTGCCCTAAAACAACAATATTTTTTATTTTAGATAAACAATATTTTTGCACGCTTGATGATGGTATTTGGTGATAGAATTAGGAGTAGCAAAGACTGAACTTTCAAGAAGCCTAATAACCACATACAATCACATTGAGATGACTTTAGTAATTACAACGCATGTTTCTTAAGGATGAAGAATGCAATAGGAATTATTTAGCAATGAAAGAGCAACCTAATTGCCAGCGAATGAGGTGA
Source organism: Scilla litardierei (assembly GCA_030789695.1). Taxonomy (NCBI): domain Eukaryota; kingdom Viridiplantae; phylum Streptophyta; class Magnoliopsida; order Asparagales; family Asparagaceae; genus Scilla; species Scilla litardierei. Next base: position 47,761 of record JAULAV010003828.1, read on the forward strand.
AGAATGTAAATTGAGATTCTTTTAAGTAAGATGAACGGAAATCACCTGGTGAAAAGTATTGATTAGCTTAGTATTCGACGAAGTGGTAATTTTTAAAAAAATTGAAAAGGCATGTGGTTACAGTAATTGAAATTACCTTTGCTTTCCACTTTCACCCAGCTTTTTAATCACATTTCCAAGAATCATTAGACTCTTGTTAATGTGCTTCCCTTCCTTCAAACATATTCCACCAGCCCCTGTCTTTGCTATTCTTTCCGACCAAGCTAAATCTACCAAATTCTACATTGAGAAATTCAGAAGCTGCTCATTAACATATTATCCAAATATTCAACGTAATGACATATTATCCAAATATTCTTTCCGACCAAGCTAGATCTCGCATGTACGATGCCTCAATCACCCCCAATATCATCTTAATTTTAACTAAAATAAAAAAAGTTAGCAAATTTAGATTTAAAAATCAACATTACAGTAAAAAGATCAAAGCTTTGGCACAAAGATTTGAATACCTCAACGTAAGGAAAATGTTGCTTGCTTATTTAACAGATTTTTGGCCAGCAATGTATCTTTCTCTCCATTGACGTCGCTTTTCTAGCCAAACCTAGGCATGCTGTTGAATTTCAATTACATGTTCTCTCCAAAATCAGGGTGTATAGACTGGAATTTTCCAGGAAATGTCAGCCCTGCCCATATGCACAAATACAAACATTAAATCTCCCAAAAATTATAAATTCTGATTTTAATAATGAGATTGTGTTCATCAAAACCAGAAAATTAAAATGATCTGAAATGAACACTGGAAAATGATATTGAACATAAACCTGCATCCTCAATTAGAGAATGATTAACGTGAATGCATACTTGTGAACATTAAGGAGGTTGCACATTCGGATGACACCTTTACTTGTGAACTCAACAAATATTTTCGAGGCAACCATTGAATATCATACTTGTGAACAAATGGGGAGTCTGTAACACAATTTGGAATGTTTGTATATCAACAGTAAATTCTCTTCATCAAGTAGATTAAGAAGCCTTAAATTTCTTTCCGCGTACTATTATCTTTAACCGATCTCTTAAGATGGTTCTCATCAAAGAATTGATGTGCACACATTATCATTTTGTGTAGAAAATGCTAGTGTATATACATTTGTTACAGGATTTTGTCTCCTTGACATTGGTAGTTGGGAACAACTTTGCCTCTCCACATGAAGTACTTTTTGCTTGGTGGTTACGATATACGGACCTTCCCATTATGATTTATCTTATAAAGAAATGAAGGGAGAAAAAGAAGAAATATGTTGATTTTTTGATCACGAGCTGCCTGATTCAATCTGGATTTATTTAACGTTGTTTCTAATTTAAAATTTTTTCTTTGGATAAATCCTAAGAGAACGTTTTTGTTAGCATCACCAAGTTCCTTTATAATTTTTGTAAGCTACATTTACTTAGGCGGGTAATCTATCACTGAATTATCATGCCATAATTTTATCAGTCTTTTGGTGAGGATGAAGACTACATGTGCATAGATATTAGGACAATGAGTCCTAGATAAGAATCTGTGTTTTAGCAAAATTAATTTCCATATATTTGTTACCTTGCACTTGCTTTCCTATGCTCCTAAATACTTCATGCTTCCTTGGTTTGAAACATTTCCATAATTTGTTATTTTCTAGCTTGAAATTTGATGAATATAAAGTTATATTATAAAGTCAACTTCTTTTGTGTCAATATAGGCATGCACAGTTAGATCTGTTACAAGTGTCATTATCTATGTGCTTACATATTCTGCACATCACTGCTTCTTGTAACATCTGTTCTTCGACTGCTTAATTAGTTCATTGTCATCATAAGACAAATCTGCAATGTTAATGTTATATCTATTTTTTATATTTATTCAACTGAATTACACTCATGTTGGGCGATTAAATAAATATAGTATATTGAGTGAAACTACATTTGGATATATTTGTTTTGCAGGAACCTCTCTTGCTATGACTGTCATGCGCTCCATTGGTAGTGATTCTGGAAGGTTGGGTGCTTGGTGTTGGATCGAAACTCAACATGAAGGACAGGCAAGTATATACTTTTTGTGGCTGTGGGGATGTGCAAATTGTGGCATATTGGTTTCTCATAGAAATGATATATAGTGTGCAAATGCAAAGATATGATTTTATGGCATTCCAAATTAGTACTATTATTATTTTCGAAGGGTGATTCTCTGGTCAGTTAATTTCACC
>JAULAV010003829.1:0-25000 GCA_030789695.1 Scilla litardierei
CAAATACTCACGAGTCCGGAAACAAAAGTGGGAAACGCTCTCGCATCTCATCCTCATTCTCCCAAGTAGACTCTCCAGGTGAACCGTGTCGCCACATCACCCTCACAAGATTGACAATCTTGTTCCGAAGCGATTTCTGACGCCTGTCCAGAATCTGCACTGGATGCTGGTCATACGTCATATCGGGGCGAACGGTAATCTCCGAAAAATCTACCGCATGAGACGGATCGCTAATGTATCGACGAAGCTGCGACACATGGAAAACATTGTGAACTCCTTCCAAAGATGGCGGCAAGGCCAAGCGATAAGCTACCTCGCCAACCCTCTCCAAAATGTCAAACGGTCCAATGTATCGCGGGCTCAACTTCCCACGCTTCCCGAAACGAATCACACCACGATACGGGGAAATCTTCAAGAACACATGGTCGCCCGGCTGAAACTCCAAAGGACGACGTTTAGCATCCGCCCAATGCTTAAAACGGTCCTGAGCAATCCTCAACCTCTCCCGAATATTCCTGACGGTATCCACGGCCTCCACGATCATCTCAGGTCCCAACAACTCCCGATCACCAACGTCATCCCAACTCAATGGCGATCGACATTTCCTCCCATAAAGAGTGGTGAAAGGCGCCATGCCAATACTCGCCTGGAAGCTGTTGTTGTAAGAGAACTCCACCAAATGTAGATGGTCCTCCCACGAACCCTTGAAATCCAACATGAACGCCCTCAGCATGTCTTCCAAAATCTGAATCGTCCTCTCGGACTGGCCATCCTTCTGCGGATGGTACGCCGTGCTGAAACTCAGACGCGTACCCAAACTCTTCTGCAAACTCTGCCAAAACTGAGATGTGAACCTCGTCTCTCTGTCAGACACGATACTCACGGGGACTCCATGAAGTCGCACAACCTCCTGCACGATTCACGTTACATCACTATCCAAACTAGGAAAAGGAAATAAAAACGGAGAGTAAAAAGAATTTTACCTCCATATATCTTCTCGCTAGCGCCTCAGTGGACTGTCCCACTCGGAACGGAAGAAAGTGCGCAGATTTGGTCAATCGATCTACGATCACCCAAATCGCGTCATTCTGCTTCGGACTCTGAGGTAGTCCAGTCACGAAATCCATAGTGATGTGTTGCCATTTCCACTCCGGAATCGGAAGCGGTTGTAGCAACCCGGCCGTACGCTGATGCTCCGCCTTCACTTGCTGGCAAACCAAGCACTTGGCTACACTCCGAGCCACACTCCTCTTCATACCATGCCACCAATAATTCAGACGAAGATCATGGTACATCTTGGTGCCACCAGGATGCACAGAATACGACGAACTGTGTGCCTCCACCATCAGCTCCTCTCTGATATCTCCAGCTGGCACACACAACCTGGCTCTGAACCTCAGCGAGCCATCCCCATGAATCAAAAAGTCAGTCCGCAGACCGGCTTCCACCTGCTCCCGAATCTTCACCAGCATCGGATCCTCGGCCTGGCCAGCCTTCGGGAAGAACTCACCCTCAAATCTGGCCTTGAAGGTAGCCCAAGCTATCGGCTCCACCAACATCTTCTCTTCCGCATCCCACCAATTCCGAGCATTATCCTTGAGTTGCCTCTTCGCCAAATCAACCCATCCAGCCGGGGTGATCTTGGCCATCTTCAGATTGTCCTCGATGTTCTGAATCCACTCATCGGCAGCCAGAGGACCCTCAGAACCATCAAAATATGCGGGACCCAGCTCCCGAAATTGCTTCGCTCCTGGCTCAGAGCGAGGGGCATCCGGAAGAGCCAGGGCAGCTCGAGCAAGTGGAGCATTCTGGACTTGCAGAAGCACGCCCTGCTGCACTTGCATCATCATCCTCATCATCTCACCGCTGGTGGGTTCCCGCTCAGGCTCCTCATCATGAGGGGTCGCACCATTACCCCCACCACGGGTGAAACGTCTTCCTGCCATCTAGTGACACAGAAAATGAATCAGATTAGACTCATAGCTTATGACATCGGACGTCGAACTTAATTTATTGGACATTCTAATATTATTATCGCTATTCCAAAAATCGCAGTTACAGAAGGACCTGCATGGGCCACCACTAAAACCTGTCACGACCCGCTTCCCTAAAATGGAGGCGAGACGTGAGAAGGTCCGCACGAGAGTGGAGCTGTGAAGCCCCAAACCTGATAAGCGTCAAAAATATACAAGCAGGTCCCTGTAACCACAACGGAATAACAATAATAACACAAGCAGAGACTGAAATAAAATCTCACATCTCATAAATTGTCCAACAAGAAAATAAGTCCAACATCCAGAAAAGCCACCAGGCTAAAGGAAAAGAGTCTAAAGGCCCAGAACAAGGCCAACAAAAGCAACAACAACAACAAAGTGTAGGTGCTACGCACCGATAACAAAAACAACTGTCTAACAAAAGTAAAACACAACGAAGACACTAGGACTGGTCCCCAGTGTCCATGTACTCCCCGTCAAACACAAGCTCGGGCTCGGCATCAGCAAACACCTCGTCCTCAACAAGGTACTCAGGCTCGGGATCTAACATGTGTCACCCAAAAGAGTAAAGGGGCACATGTCAGCAAGTCTAAAAGACTTGGGCAAGGAAACTGAAAGTAAGGCAACTAGCAACCTAGCAGTTTAGTATGCATGACATGGCAGTTATAACATGAGTGCACAATCAAGACATGGCAAGGCAATTTGTACAAGAGAACAATCATCGGGACAAGACAAGACAAGACAAGACAAGAGTAGCCACGCTACTATCAATCTCAATCAATTCACTATTCACGTTGTTTGTAGATGTTTACGCCTTACAGCTGAATGGTTTCACATTCGCTGATTGGCCGCTTAACATCTACCCCAAAACCCAGAGTTTACACCTTACCACTGCAGTTGCTGATCGAGCAGACTCCCAGTTGATTGGTCGCTTAACTCTTACCCCCAATACCCACACGTAATGGAGCCAGGGTCCCCGCACAATGAACTCAGCTAGTGAGCCTGGGGTTGCCCCGCACATGAGCTCGCATTCTTAAACATTTGGCGTAGGGGTGCACCTAGCCGGAAACACACAATTCGGGCATTGGCTATCAACCAACACATGGCCCGCTTCTGGAACACGAGCCCGGAACACAAGCATTGTAGCAAAGCTACGCATTCACAGAAATACTTAAAGGATGCAATGACATGACAATTAATTTGCGTACCGTTAGTGGAAAGTAAACATGACATGGTAATTGTGCAACATGCTAAATGTCGGAACTAGCTTCGTTGTCAAGCTAGTTCCCCAATTTGCGCCTAGGCGAGTATCATTTCGTCGCCTTGCCTCTTTTACGTCTACAACAAGCAAATGGCCTAAAACATGGCCTAAACCCTAAGTGGCAAGTTTCACTTGCCTAGCACCGGGGATGACGACCACTTCGTCTCACGGATGCTAATCTACGGGGAAATCGCTGTTATGGGGAAACATACAACAAACAACATGAAATTTTATTAGGGTTTCATAAAAATATAAATAGGTTATGAAAACAACGGTAGATCGATTTCTTACCGAGAGGAAGCGGAAGAAACACTCCGGAGAACCCTAGGATCAGATCTGGAAATGATTGGAGAAGTTTGGGAGAATTAGGGTTTTGGGGGATTTGGGGATTTTGATGGATTTGGTGAGATTTTGGGGAAGATGAGAGGTAGATAGAGTGGATGGAGGGTTTGGATGATGATTCTAGGGCTTGGAATGAAGAAATGAAGCTTGAAGGAAGATGGGGGCTCAATGGGGAAGATTTTAGGGTTTTGGGTCGTATTGAGGAAGATGAAATCGTTTGGGTTGGGTATAAATAGGTTAGGCTGGTGGCTGCCCAGAAATTAGGGTTTCAACACTGGTTAGTCGGTCAAAGAGCAACCACTGACCGACTAGTTTGGCAACTAGTCGGTCGGTCGACCAACGCAGACCGACTAAGTGCAAACAGTAACTCCTGAACGAAAATAGGATTTTAGAGTTAGTCGGTCCATGAACAAATACTGACCGACTAGTTTAGCATCTAGTCGGTCGATGAACGTTCTTAGACCGACTAAGAGTAAACAGTAACTCAACTAAAATTAAGATGATGTGTTAGTCGGTTAAAGAAGCATTGCTGACCGACTAGTTTGCAACCTAGTCGGTCAACCAACGTTCTTAGACCGACTAACGATAAACAGTAACTCCTGAGAAATTTAGAAAGCTAACTAGTCGGTCCAAGAAGGATTGCCGACCAACTGGATCGTCATCTAGTCGGTCGGTGCCCCTTCTTATACCGGCTAATGAGCACAAAAAGTTCCGATACGGAGCGCGGGGCCCCGGGATCGATTCCTAAGACTCCTAGGCTTGATCTAATAGTAAGATACGACCGTTATGAAGTCCGTCACGAATGACATACTTCGAAATCGACAATCCTAAGGAAGAAACGAGAAAATACGACGAATCAATCGAAAATGAAATCTACGGAGACGAAAACCACACAAGAGGAGAAAATCCACCAAAACATATATTATATTATAATAAATCCAGATACATGAAAAGTAGTCGTTACAAGACTTGCTGGAATGAGTCGAGATTCCGATCGGTCTGCAGGAGGAATGGCCTCCAGTCTTACGGTCGATCGATCGTTTGGCCTACTGGCGGATCTACCCCCAGCCTTATGGTCGATCGGTTGGTCGGCCTGCCCGGGGAGTGGCCTCCAGTCTCACGGTCGATCGGTCCATTAGCCTATTGGGGGAGCTGCCTCAAGCCTTACGAAAACTCGAGTTTACGTTCGGCCTGCTGGGGGAATGGCCCCCAGGCTCACTGTTAATCAGATGGTTGGCCTGCTGGGGGAGTTTCCCCTAGCCTTATGGCAAATTGAGTTTACGATCAACCTGCTAGGGGAGTGGCCTCCAGCCTTATGGTTAATCGGATGGTCAGCCTGCTGGAGAGTTGCCCCCAGCCTTACAACAAACCAAGTTTATGATCGGCCTGCTGAGGGAGTGGCCCCAGCCTTTAGTCAATTAGATGGTCGGCCTGCTGGGGGAGTTTCCCCCAGCCTTACGACAAACCGAGTTTACAATCAGCCTGCTAGGGGAGTGTCATGCAGCCTGATAGTCGATTGGACGGTTGGCCTACTAAGGAGAAACCCCCAGCCTTATCGCAAAAACCGAGTTTACGATCGACCTGCTGAGGGAGTGGCCCCCAGCCTGACAGTCGATCGGATGGTTGGCTTGCTGGGGGAGTTACCCCCAGCCTTATAGTAAAAATCGGGTTTATGATCGACCTGCTAGGGAAGTGGCCCCAGCCTTATAGTTAATCAGATTGTTGGCTTGCTGGGGCAGTTGCCCCCAGCCTTACGACAAAGTTAGTTTACGATTGGCCTGTTGGGGGAGTGTCCCTTAACCTTACGGTTAATCGGATGGTCGGCCTGCTTGGAGAGTCGCCCCAGCCTTATGGTGAAAACCGAGTTTACGATTAGCCTACTGGGGGAGTGGCCCCTAGCCTCACAGCTAATCAGAGGGTTGGCCGGCTAGGGGAGTGGTCCCCAGCTTTACGGCAAACCCAATTTCTTTCTCCCGGCTTTACAGATGGTGTACGAGCATTTGGAAGGGAAACGATCAAGTACCAAGGCACTCGTCGGTGTTTTATTGAAAAAAGGAAGGTACCTTCTTGAAGGAAAGATAAAAGGGGTAAGATAAAAGGTGGGGCAAGGTGTTCCTTGCCTGATAAGAGTGAGGTGATGTCGACCTTTTATTTTCCTCATCGTCCCCCCTGCCCCGCACATTCGATGATTCGGAGGGGGTCTAGACGATGTTTATCCCCTTTCCTTTATCCACTAGCCTTTAGGGCCTTCTCCCGAGTCTGTATTTGGAGCATCGATGAAATTCTTCAGGTACCCACGGCTGATCAGCTGGTCAATATCCTTCTTTAGGTGCCAGCAATCATCAGTTTCGTGCACATAGTCTTTGTGGTACTTGCCAAACTTCGTCTCATCCTTTCGGCTGCCCTTCATCCTCGAGGTTGGCTTATTGATGTTGCCTTCACTCTAGGCCTAGGTCAGGACAACGTCTTGGGGGGGCATTCAGCTTGAAGGGAGCCGCTTCATTTTTGTGTGGTCGCCCCGGGTGTTCTTCTCTCCCAGCTTACGATCTTCCGAATCGCTACGCGTGCCCTCGTCGCGCCTTGAGCTCTTCTTTGCCTCCGTGGGAGCTTTACCGGGACCTTCTTCTTCTGTGGATAGGGCTTCTTCCGCTAGCATAATAGTTCTGCCCGGGCCATAAGCTGATCTAGGTCCTTGGGAAGTCGTGGTGCAGAGATATCTTGATATCTTTGTACCATACCCATTTCTTCAGGGCCGCCATGATGATCTCCTCGATGCAGTTTTCTATGCTCAGCCTTATGGCATTGAAGTGCAGCATATAACCCTTTAGCGTTTCACCTTGCCTCTGCACCACGCTGAATATTGGTCTGAGCCCCTCTTCCTCCTTTGCCCAGCCATAAATTGTTGGTAGAATGTTTGGTATAGCTCTTGGAAACTCCCTATGGATTGGTCATTAAGGCCGTTATACCACTCCCGTGCTGATTTCTGCAGGGTGGTGTAAAAGCCTCGGCAGAGTAGGGCGTCGTCAGCTCCCTGGAACTCCAAGATCCACTGGTAGTCTTGGACTTGCTCATGGGGATCTCCAGTGTCGTTGTACTTCTCCAAGTTTGGAACTTTGAATTTGGATGACACCCGTGAAGAGGTTATGTTCTTTGCTGATCTCCCCTAGGGGTTACCAAAGGGAGGCCACGCGGTCGATCGGTGGATGCTAGGAGACACCGCTTATACGACCACCCGAATCGGGCCTCAGGGTAGGCGGCTGGGAGGTCACTCCTCGATGATGCTCTCTGCGGCTTTCTTGTCGTTTTTGGTGGGGGCTCCTACTCTGCCCTCGTCGGTCATCAGAAAATTGGCGGTCGTTTGATTGTTCCCGGGTCGATCGTGACTGTTTATAGGTGGCCCCAGACAATTCGTCCCGAGTCTGACTGCTTCTCTGTCTCCCCTCGTGTCGGGGGGCCATGAGGGTTCGGGATTATCGAGTGGAGAAGGAGGGTGCCTCGAACCATTGGCCTGGGTTCAGGTATTCTTCGTCACGGTCCGTGACCACGGTGGAGTGCAATGTGGGGCATTGCCCTGAGTGGTCTGGGAACCCAACGGGCCCCTCACCCGGGGGTGTTGCGGGTCAGCTTGTTGCTACCAGCATCTGGATACTGGCATTCATCTCCCTAGCAAATAGGTGGAATTGTTCGTAAGTTATCGGGTGTGATTCGGCAGACCCTTTAGCAGAATAGTCGAAGCTCGTGTCGGGCGGCGAGTATTAGCCATCCTCTGGGATATGCGGTATATAGGGCCGTTGTTCTGCTCCATGCTAGGTGTTGTAGATGACGTGGATGATGATCTCTTTTTCTCAGACGGTGCCAGATATTTCAGGGTGTTTTCTAACCACATGTGATGGTACGGAGGTCTGAAGGTGGTCATTGAATTTAGAGGAAAAACACGACCTTCGTGGTCGGTCGAGTAAACTATGATGCAAGGATGCTTGGATCCCAATGACATGATACTGAAGCTGGGCTTCGGCTGGACAATAACCTCCGGGATCGATCAGCCGAGCGGACTCCAGTGCGTGGATGCTCGGAGCCGATCAATGGGATGCCGAAGTCGAGCTTCAATGAGATGACATCTCCTTCGATCTGCAAAAAGAGGAACTCATCAAAGGGGGTCGGAACTTGGTTCCGACCAATTCCCCTCCGATGCATAAGTCAGATCTTGACTAAGAAGTGCATGGTGGAATCGAGACCGTCCTACGGAGAGACCGTGCACGAGTTATCAGACCGAGTTGTGAAGGAGAAATATGCGATGGAAGAAGGTGTAAGGAGAAGGTATACCTAGGTTTCAAATATCTAGATTTCGGTCCCTTTGTATTTTGGCCTGTTGGTTTACTTATAGGATAGCGTCATGTCAACACCTCCTCGTGATACGCCTTTGCGTTCATGGTGTTCATGGATCCTCCCATCGTGCCCGCTTGCATTGATGTTGGCTTGAATGCTCATCAACACTGGCTCAGTTTAGGGAGGGATTTATTTAATCGTGGAGAGCCCGTAGTACATTGGACTTTGGTCTTGGGCCGAGGGGTCTTGCTCTGCTCTTGTGGCCTTCGGCCTTGGGTCTACAGGGGACGTTAGGCCGAGTGGTCGAGCTACTTTTCTTCAAGCCCATTTGGATGATTGTATCAAATGGTATCTCTTTAAAACTGATCGTGTATTTCTATATTTAATCTATAAAAGTTTGTCTTTATTAATATCTAGTTTTCTGTTTTAGAATCGAAAGGTGTATCTTTTAAATGGACAAATACAAAAGTTTTCGTTTACATTTTTTGTTTAAGTCTTTGATGTTGAGAATCAAAATCCACCTCAAAGATGAGGCCATAGAATATATTGGATATGTTAGATAAAATGTTACAACATATGGATACTTAGGGGTTTACAATCATGGTTGTCACTGTCGCTTTCCGACCGTATGTTTTTCGTATGCGTACTTTCTTTTCGTACGCGTATTTATTGTGACCTCTTCTTGTATCCTAAACATACGATGTTATATGTCGTTGTGACCCTCTGAAAGAGTACTTATTTGTGTAATTTTTCGTGAACGTCATTTCACGGCTCATTCTTCCACAAAACAACTTTGTTTGAAGGGGTGTCGTAACTTTAGACTTCAACGTTTGACCTTTTTATTTTTAGTTCCATTTTCCTTTAGCCGAGCACGTGATTGATCGCCTTAGTCTCAACCCTCTCATCGACACAGTCGTCCCGGTATTTTCTTATAATTATCGGACACCGTTAGACCGATCTATCGTCCTAATTATCTTTCAACCTCTAATTAGCCTAATTAATTCGAATTTCAAATATCCTAATCAAATCTTAATCAAATCACTTAGGATTTCATACGTATGATGATTTATTTTCCCTAGCTATGTGCACCCTATGTCTACCCTCCCCCTCTCTCACACTCTCTCCAATCATCTAAACTCTACCCCATTTCTATCCATATATAGAAACATCTCTCTTTTATTACGTAACCCATCAAACCCTTAGGGTTACTCACGCAACCAGCCGCCATCAATCCTATAACCCACGGTCAACCTTTATCTCGCCACCGACGGCTCATTGCTCCGGTGACCTACTCCGGCCAACCCCTCCTCCTCCTCCATGCAAGCCGCACAAAACTCCCTCATCCACAACAAAAAAATGCCGAACCCCTCCTATAAAACTCACTCACGGTAGCTTCCCCCTTGCCACACCACCTGTTGAATGTCCCACGGCCTTCCTCCCTCCTCCGGCCATCCCCTCGCCGGCCACCCACCGCCGGCAGCCCCACAACCTGCCGTAACCACCCCAAAACAGCTCCCTCCACTTCAAAAACTACAAAATACCCCCTCAAAGCTCACGGCCACCTTGAACCCATGGCCACCTTGCTCCGACTGGCCACACTCCTCCATGGCAAGACCCCCTAGCCTACGGCCTCCTCTACGGCATCATCCACACAGCCACAACACCCCAAACCCTCACACAAAAACCCACGGCTCCACAAAACAGCCCCTTACCCAAGAAAAACTGCCCCTCCCCAAGCCAAATACTGCCGTTTGTTTCTCCTTCACCCACGGCCAGGCCGCGCCACCTCAGGCCGCCCATTGGTATACCATTCACGTGCCGTGTACGCTGTCCTAGTTGTCGCCGTCATCGCCGCTAGCCATAGACGTCACCATACCTTGCACGCGACAGAGTCCAACCCCTGACGTCGCTACCCGATGTCAGTGTAGCTTTCGTGTCGTGTTGAGGTAATCCTGAACCGTATGAAACCCAAACCCCGCATGTTTAATCAAGATAAAAATCGTTAATTTTATTGTTTGGTTAAATCACTAATTTAAGATTTCATAATATGGGACTGTAGGATTGGTGACTGTTGATTGAGCACATAGGAAGAGGTTCTGGACTGTTGAACTAAGGATTCTGACGCTATTTTCAGGCAAGTGAAACTTGCTCAGTTGTTTTGTTAGGCAATGTTTAGGCCATTCTGTGAAATTGTGTAAAAGAGACTAGGCGGTGAAATGATAGTCTCCTAGACGCCCATATTAGATCTAGCATGACAACGAAGCTAGATCCTACACCCTTGCAATGCTATGGTTCATGAATATCACATGGCACGTTTATTTTAATATAACTGTACGCTATTCAATACCTACTATTATGTTGCATATCATGTCATATCATGCATTGAATGTTTGGTTGTGATTGTATAGCACACGCTACTATTGAAATGTAAGCTGCGGCGAGTAGGATTTTGACTACTACATCATGTATGAGGACAGGTCAACCCTATGCCATAAACACTTCCTGGCTTGTGATCCAGAAGATGGGTGCCAGTCTATACACACGTAGAGGGGTAGGGTTAAGCTGTCACACAGCGTAGAAGTGTGCCTGATCAGCCACTTCAGCTGTAAGTAGTAAACCCTGTGCACAATGTGAATTCATGTTTTTCGTGAAATTGTGAATATTGTTTAGTAGCTTTTGCTACGACGTGTCATATCATGTTCATGTTTAAACTGCTGCATTCATTAAAATATCAAGCCATGTCATCATCATTATTTTAGAACTGCTAGTTGTACCCTTTTGCTTTTATGTTTCCTAGCGCAAAAGTCTCCCTTCCCTTTTTGGAGATTTTTGCTGACATGTGCCATTTTCTCTTTGGGTGTCACATGTCAGTTTTAGAGTCTGAGTTTGTTGTTGAGGACGATCAGTTTGCTGATGTCGAGCTCGAGGCTTTTGCTGACGTCCAGTTCGAGGACACCGAAAACTAGTCCTAGTCTCAGTTGGAGGCTACTTTGTAGTTGCTGTTTACTTTCCTAGATTGTTGTTGTTAGACTCTTCGGTGCGTAGCACCTTATGTTGTTATTGTTTTGGCCATGCTTAGGCCTTCTTTTTAGACTGTTGCATTTCCTTTTATGACTATCTGTGGATGTTCGGAATAATGTTGGATGTTATGTTGAATGTGGGTTACTCTTGGACTGTTTTCAATTATTATTGTTGTTGTTGTTTCTTTTGCAATGCAAGAATCAGCGTATGGATGAACACATAGACGCTTATCAGACTGTTGCTTCACAGCTTCAAGTCTGAGCGGACCTCTTTGCATCTCGCCTTCCATACTTGTAAAGCAGAGCGTGACAGGTTTTTGTGGTGGCACATGCAGGTCGTTGCATGTGTGAAATATCGAAACAACGATAATAATAAAAACATCCATTAAAAAATTCAAACATTCGAGTCATAAAATTTGAGTCTAATCTGAATGTTTTCCTTATCTTAGATGGCTGGAAGACGTATTACCCGAGCTGGTGGTGGATCCGGAGATGGTGTTGGAGCTGATGGTGCTGATGAAGAAGCTACCATTCCTGAGATGATGAGGCTGATGCAGCAGATGATGCGAGTACAGCAGGGCATGCTTCAGAATTCCCCTCGCTTCGAGCCTGGAGCGAAGCAGTTTCGGGAGCTGGGCCCGACATACTTCATTGGATCAGAATGACCTTTGGATGCTGATGAATGGATAAGGAACACTAAGGACACTTGCTTCTTTCAAAGATTGACCCAGCTGGATGGGTCAAGTTGGTGAAGAAGCAGCTGAAGGACAATGCCCGTAGTTGGTGGGATGCAGAGGAACAGATGCTGGTGAGGCCTATCCTTTGGGCTACTTTCAAGGCTATATTTGATGAGGAGTGCTTCCCTCTAGCTGCTAGGAGGGAGTTGATGCAGCAGTTCATCAACTTGAAGTAAAGACGTCTGACGATGGACCAGTACCACCAGGAGTTCACCAGGTTGTGCCTCTTTACGTCGAATTTGGTGCGGACCCCCGAGGATCGAGCTCAGTGATTCCTGCAGGGTCTTTCCTTGGATCTGCAGAGTTTGATGTCTTCTTCGGACTTGGACTCATACAGGAAGTTGCTGATAGCTACGAAGAGGCAGGAGTTGATTGCCAATTAGAGGAATGTGTAGTTTTCAGGTGCAGGGAAGAGACCTATGGAGCAGGCTAGAGCTGTGGTTAGGCCTATGTTGAAGCCTAATCAGTCTGCACAGTTTAAGAGGCCAGGTGGGCCTAGTCAAAAGGTGTGCTATCACTGTGGTAAAGCTGGGCAAACGAAGGACCAGTGCAGGAGGTTGCTGGACCAGTGCTTACTTTGTGGCGACGCTATGCATTCAATGAAGGATTGCCCGCCTACCAATCAGCAGCAGAGAGCACCAGTAGCTGTCGGTCGTGGAAAGCCTCTTATACCCTAGAAGCAGGCTTTCCAGTAGGCAGCTTAGCCTAGGAAGCAAGCTTCACGATGATGCAATAGAGGCAGATGCTGAGGATGGAGTTATTGCAAGTAATCCTCAGACTAGTCTTTACTTTTCATTAGTTGATCTTGCATGTTAGATTAGATCTTTTTTGCTAGAATATGTTTTGATTGCTAGCTTGTTTGTTAGGGGTTATCCTTGTTTGTGCTTTTCCTGCTCGAGTTCTCTTCGATTCCGGTGCATCCATGTGCATCTTATCTCGGAGTTTTATGGACAAGCATTTGTCGACTTCCCCCCTTCCCAAGAGTTGGGATATCGTTACGGGGAATGGTGTGATCTCAGTACACCTTGGTTACCGATCTTGTCCTTTGGTTGTCTATGGAAACTAGCTATATGCCAATTTTATCGTCCACGACATTACCAATTATGATGCCGTTCTTGGGATGGATTGGCTTGGTTGTTTCTTTGCTACGATCGACTATCGACGGAAGAAGGTAGTGTTTAAGATTCCTGGTCATCCGACCTTTGAGTTCAGCAGCAGTAGCAGTTCGCTTGGGCCTGTCAGATTTCGGGCCAAGCCAGTTGTGGAGCTTGTAGCTATGCAGATGGAGGTGAGTAGGCCAGCTGTGGTGAGAGATTTTGATGACGTCTTTCCCGAGGATATGTCAAGACTGCCACCCGATCGAGCTGTTGAGTTCTCGATTGACCTTATTCCGGGAACATAGCCCATTTTGAAAGCACCATATCGTATGGCTCAGGCAAAGTTTGAGGAGCTGCGTAGACAGTTGGACGAGCTTTTGCAGAAGGGTTATATCCATCCGAGTATGTCTCCGTGGGGAGCACCTGTTCTGCTAGTGAAGAAGAAGGATGGTTCGCATCGGATGTGCGTGGACTACAGAGAGTTGAATGCCGTCACCATCAAGAACAAGTATCTGCTGCCGCGTATAGACGACATTTTCGATCAGCTTGGAGGATCGAGGGTATTTTCTAAACTGGATCTCAGGAGCGGATATCACTAGCTGAGGGTGAAGAAGGAGGATGTGTAGAAGACAACGTTCAGAACGAAGTATGGACACTGCGAGTTTATGGGTATGCCTTTTGGCGTAACCAATGCACCTGCAGTTTTCATGAACCTAATGAACCTGATTTTCTACGACTTCTTAGATAAGTTCGTCGTTATCTTTATTGACGACATCTTGATCTATTCAAAGTCAGAAGAGGAGCTTGCCGAGCACTTGAGGACAGTTCTAGAGATTTTGAGGACGCATCGTTTGTATGCAAAGTATTCCAAGTGTGAGTTCTGGTTGGATAAAGTTGCCTTCCTTGGACAAGTGGTGTCTGGAGATGGCATATCCGTGGATCCGGAGAAGATCAAGGCTATCAGAGAGTGGCCGAATCCGCGGTCAGCGTCAGAGATCAGGAGTTTTCTTGGGCTAACAAGATATTATCGGTGCTTCATCAAGGATTTCTCTCGTATTGTAGAGCCGATGACTAGACTGACGAGGAAGGATATATCATTCATTTGGTCCGATAATTGTAAGGAGGCCTTTTCTATTCTGAAGGAGAGGTTGATGTCAGCACATGTTCTAGCTGTGCCTTATTGGAGTGGAGGCTTCGAGATCTTTTGCGATGCATTTGGCAAAGGTCTTGGTTGCATTTTGCATGAGCATAGACAGTGGTCACGTACGCTTCTTGGCAGCTCAAGGCTCACGAGAAGAACTACCCGACGCACGATTTGGAGTCGGCTGTAGTCATATTTGCGCTCAAGATTTGGAGACATTTCTTGCTGAGTGAGAAGGTGAAGATTTTCACTGATCACAAAAGCTTGAAATACATCTTTATGCAGAAGGAGCTCAACATGCGACAACGTCAATGGTTGGAGCTCATGGTAGATTACGAGATCGACTTGCAGTATCATCCTGGTAAGGTGAATGTGGTTCCTGGTTGATGTGTATGTAGATACAACCAACGGTCGTGGATCAGATCAAGGTAGGTCAGGCTGGGGATCCGAAGCTGAAGAAGATCCGTGAGCAGGTAGAAGCCAGTCTGCGGACTGACTTTCTGATTCATGAGGATGGTTCGCTGAAGTATGTTGACCGGCGCCCCGCTTGCGTCGCGGCGGTGCGGTGTCGTTTACCGCAAGTTTCACGGTTAGTGTAGGGTGCGGGAATATCGAACTCAGGGAGGCGAGGTTGTGCTTGGGTCAGGTAGGACCTAAATCACCCTGAGGGGGCGAGCTAGCCCGAATCGGTGAATGGTTGTCATGAAAGGAAATAAAAGGGTATGAACAACAATAAAGAAAACCCGGGACTTTGGTTTCCAACCCGACGAGAGACTCTCGCCGATACGGCCTACGGGTATGGATAGCGATCAGGATTAGGGTCTAATGGTGAGACGTTGCCTCTGAAAGTGGTACCGGCGTCCCATGGGCCCGATATTCCGGTCGGTGCCCAGGATGATACATCGGACTTCCCGGATTCGATCAGTGGGCACTCCCGTGTCCATTAACACTGATCGATCCCAGGAGCACTAAGCCCGCAACGATATCTCCCAACGTCTCATCCTACCGCTCCCGCGTGCTAGGATTCGGCGTCTACGCTAAGGGCGTGAGCTATGGCTAGGGAGTCAACCGCCAAGTTTATTCCCCCTTGGCCCAACGGTCAAAGGCGGTCTTTTTCCCGCCGATGACAATGAAACACCCCGCGTAACCGTTAGATTCCTACTCCCTATCGATTTCCTAACCCTATGGACGCATCGGGAAGAGCCCCCGAGGGGGTTTCCACCAAAATCCCAGATTTGGGAACTACTCACAAAAATTCATGAAAAAGCGATCTAAATGAAATTTAACCGTTGAAATCATAATCGGACAATTGCAATGCGGAAGTAATGGAGTAATAAAGACAATACTAAAAGTTTAGAAATATCTGAAAACTTACAAAAGAGTAACAATTACAGCCGTCACAAGGAAATAAAACAGTAGAAAAAACAACAGCTCCCGTTTCTAGAACCCTAGGGGTTCTATTTATAGACCTTCGCATCAACCGACCGGTTGGCAAGTCAACCGATCGGTTGATCCGTTACAAATTAATAACAGAAAACGACGAGCTTTCACCCGATCACATGAACCGGTCGGGTGAGTTCTTGAGTGACCGGTTGGATCTTGGAGCAGTCGGGTGAATCGATCGGTTCGACGTCCGTGTCTTCAGCTCTTCTTCTTCAGCTACAGATGAACCGATCGGGTGAGAGTCACCCGATCGGTTGGCGTTTTGCTTCGAGAAGACAGAGAACAGCCCCCGCTGAACCGGTCTGTGAACCGGTCGGGTGACTTCTTTGTGAGCTGCGGCAGAGACCTGGTGGTGCACGCGTGCATCACCCGATCGGTTGGAGATGACCAACCGACCGGGTGAGGGGCTGAAAGATGAATTCTTTGGCGTTTGACCCCCTGGATCACGCGTGACTTCTCCCGTTGCTCCGGGGACTTGGGATATCATCGTTAAACGTCCCCTACGTGGTCGATCCCCTGCAATCATGGATAAACAAAGAAAAGTGAAAGAAAACGGGAAAATATACGAAAACGAATAAGAGACGGCGGAAAAACACGGAGAAACACAAAAGAAAACGTGCGTGAATATATGAAATATAAACGCACGTCATATGTAGCCAGGATTTGTATGCCAGCTGGAGATATTAGAGAAGAGTTTCTTGTTGAGGCACATAGTTCGCCGTATTCTGTGCATTCTGGAGGCACCAAGATGTACAAGGATCTTCACCTAAACTACTGGTGCCATGGCATGAAGTGGAGTGTGGCATGGAGTGTTGCCAAGTGTTTAGTATGCCAGCGGGTTAAGGCGGATCATCAGCGTACGGTTGAGTTGCTACAGCTGCTTCTGATTCAGGAGTGGAAGTGGAAACATATCACTATGGATTTCGTGACTGGACTGCCTTAGAGTCCGAAAAAGAATGACGCGACTTGGGTAATCATAGAACGATTGAACAAATCTGCGCACTTCATCCCTTTCCGAGTGGGACAGTCCACGAAAATGCTAGCAAGGAGATACATGGAGGTAAACTCTTTTACTCTCCGTTTTTATTTCCTCCCCTGATTCAGATAATACTGTAACGTGAATCGTGCAGGAGATCGTGCGACTTCACAGAGTCCCTGTGAGTATTGTGTCAGACAGAGACACGAGATTCACATCTCAGTTTTGGCAGAGTCTGCAGAAGAGTCTGGGTACAAGTCCAAGTTTCAACACCGCGTACCACCTGCAGACAGATGGCCAATCCGAGAGGACGATTCAGATTTTGGAGGACATGTTGAGAGCGTGCATGTTGGACTTCAAGGGATCATGGGAGGATCATCTTCATCATGTGGAGTTTACCTATAATAACAGCTACCAGTCAAGCATTGGCATGACGTCATTTGTTGCGCTTTATGGGAAGAAATGTCGGTCGCCACTGAGCTGGGATAACATTGGAGACATGGAGCTGTTAGGGCCAGAGATGATTGTTGAGGAGGTGGATGTTGTGAGGAACATCAGGGAGAAGCTGAGGTTTGCTCAAGACCGTTTTAAGCATTGGGCAGATGCTAAACAACGACCATTGGAGTTTTAGCCTGGAGACCATATTTTCCTCAAGATCTCTCCGAATTGAGGAGTTATTCGATTTAAGAAGAGAGGCAAGCTGAGTCCAAGGTATATTGGACCCTTTGACGTCCTAGAGCGAGTTGGAGCAGTGGCTTACCGGTTGGTGTTGCCGCCATCACTAGAGGGAGTTCACGACGTGTTTCACGTATCTCAGTTACGTCGATACGTCAGTGATCCATCTCATGCTGTGGATTTCTCGGAGATCACGGTTCGACCAGACCTGACCTACGATCAGCAACCAGTAGAGATTTTAGATCGATGGCAGAAGAAGTTGAGGAATAAGACCGTCGACCTAGTTAGAGTTCAGTGGCGTCATGGTTCACCTGGGGAGTCTACCTGGGAGAGCGAGGAAGAGATGAGAGAGTGCTTCCCGCACTTATTTCTAGAGCAGTAGTTGATGTTGATTCCGAGGGTGGAATCATTCATAAGGTGGGTAGGATGTCACGGTCGATTTCCGACCGTATGTTTTTTGTACACGTACTTTATTTTCGTACGCGTATTTATTGTGAACTCTTCTTGTATCCCAAACGTGCGATGTTATATGTCGTTGTACCCTCTGAAAGAGTACTTATTTTTGGAATTTTTTCTGAACATTATTTCACGGCTCATTCTCCCACAAAACAACTTTGTTTGAAGGGGTGTCGTAACTTTAGACTTCGACGTTTGATCTTTTTATTTTAGCTCCATTTTTCGTTAGCCTAGCACGTGATCAGTCGCCTTAGTCTCGACCCTCTCGTCGATACGGTCATCCCGGTATTTTTCTTATAATTATCGGACACCGTTAGACCGACATATCGACCTAATTATCTTTCAACCTCTAATTAGCCTAATTAATTCGAATTTCAATTATCCTAATCAAATATTAATCAAATCACTTAGGATTTCATACGTATCATGATTTATTTTCCCTAGCTATGTGCACCCTATGTCTACCCTCCCCCTCTCACACACTCTCTCTCCAATCATCTAAACTCTACCCCATTTCTATCCCTACATAGCAACATCTCTCTTTTATAACGTAACCCATCAAACCCTTAAGTTTAATCACGCAACCAGCCGCCATCAATCCTACAACCCATGGCTAACCTTCATCTCGCCGTCGATGGCTCATTGCTCCGGCGACCTACTCCGGCCAACCCCTCCAATCCTCCACGCAAGCCGCACAAAACTCCCCCATCCACAATAAAAAACTGCCGAACCCCTCCTATAAAACTCATGCACAGTAGCTTCCCCCTTGCCGCACCACCTGCCGAATGTCCCACAGCCTTCCTCCCTCCTTCGGCCATCCCATTGCCAGCCACCCACCGCCGACAGCCCCACAACCTGCCGCAACCACCCCAAAACATCCCCCTCCACTTCAGAAACTGCCAAATACCCCCTCAAAGCACACGGCCAGCTCCTTGAACCCACGGCCACCTTGCTTCGGCTGGCCACCCTCCTCCACATCAAGACCCCCTAGCATCCGGCCTCCTCTATGGTATCATCCCCACAGCCGCAACTTCCCAAACACTCACACAAAAACCCACGGCTCCACAAAACAGCCCCTTGCCTATTAAATACTGCCCCTCCCCAAGCCGATTACTGTCGTTTGTTTCTCCCTCACCCACGGCCTGGCCGCGCCACCTCAGGCCGCCTATTGGTCTGCCGTTTGTGCAACATGTACGCTATCCTAGTTGTCGACGTGATCGTCGCTAGGCGTAGACGTCACCGTACCTTGCATGCTACTGGAGTCCAACCTCTGACATTACTACCCGACGTCAGTGTAGCTCTCGAGTCGTATTGAGGTAATCCCAAACCATAGGAAACCCAAACCCCGCATGTTTAATCAAGATAAAAATCTTAATTTTATTGTTTGTTTAAATCACTGATTTAAGATTTAATAATACTGGAATGTAAAATTGGTGACTGTTGATTGAGCACATATGAAGAGGTTCTGGACAGTTGAACTAAGGATTCGGACGTTATTTTCAGGCAAGTGAAACTTGCTCAGTTGTTTTGTTAGGCCATGATTAGGACATTCTGTGAAATTGTGTAAAAAAGACTAGTCGGTGAAATGATAGTCACCTAGACGCCCATATTAGATCTAGCTTGACAACGAAGCTAGATCCGACACCCTCGCCATGCTATGATTCATGTATATCACATGTCACGTTTATTTTAATATAACTGTACGTAATTCAATACCTGCTATCATATTGCATATCATGTCATATCATGCATTGAATGTTTGGTTGTGATTCGTAGCACACACAACTATTGAAATGTAAGCTGTGGCGAATAGGATTTTGACTCCTACATCATGAATGAGGGTAGGTCAACCCTATGCCATAAACACTTCCTGGCTCATGATCCAGAAGATGGGCGCCAGTCCATACACACGTGGAGGGGTAGGGTTAAGCTGTCACGTAGGTAGAAGTGTGCCGGATCAGCCACTTCAGCTGTAAGGAGTAAACCCTGTGCACAATGTAAATGCATGTTTTTCGTGAAATTGTGAAATTGTGAATATTGTTTAGTATCTTTTGCTACGACGTGTCATATGTAAGGTCGACGACTGGGGAGGTCGTGAAGTGCGAAGGAAATGACTCTCCAAGGGTCGAGAATAAGAAAGAGGAAAGGGTCTCCACTGCGGAGGCAAAAGAGGGCTCGTCGCTCTCAATAATGGTGGCAGGACGCTTGGGCTCATAGTAGAAATGGGGTGGATGGATAACGGCACAGAGGTGGTGGTGGTGGTGGACTCAGCAAGGGTCTCCTGACACTAACAGAAGTGTGGACAGAAGTGTCGGGAGGTGTAGACGAAGCAGGTGCTGGTTGAGGTATCACAGGGTCTAGGGGTGGAAGGAGGGGCTCCTGCAGAGCACCCTCAGGCTCTAGCACGTACGCGGCAGGGATGAGGATGTCCATCCCTGGACTCCACTCCCCGCCTGCGGGTCCAATATGAGTCCGAGCAGGGCTTGAAAGAACCATGTAATCGACGCCAAAGCGACCATGCAGCCACACCCAGTGGTGTTGACCATGAGGACGAAGCATCCTCATCCGGGTCATAACATCTATAGAAAGAGAAGTGGGGCCCGGGGGTCTAAGCAAGACAGCAGGGAGGTCAACTCTACATAAGGGAGCCAGCAGGGTAATCAGACCGCAGCAACAAATAGGCGTCCTAGCACCAACAGAAATAACGATACGGTCTAAATACCAACTAGCTATGTCAATCTCGATGGCGGGGACCAAAACATCACCACCCCGCTCGTAGACCCTCGATCGAGTCATCACATAGAGCATGTAGAGCTCTGGCGTCGACAACGTCCCCTGCTCATACCTCGCTAAGAAAGTGGTTGCCATAAGGCGCTGTGCAATGCGAAGGCATGGGTGGAGGATAGCGGAGGCCTTGGCCCAGCTCGGGTCAAAGGCGAGAGGTGATCCTGTGATACGTGTCCAAAATGCGTGCGTGTCGAATGATGGTGGTGGGATGTGCATGGGACTGTAGGCTCGGTCTGGGTCCAGGACAGGGGGGCCACTGGAAGAATGCTCGGAGCATGTCGAGAGTGACCTTGCACTCTCGATCCATCAAGAAAAGGAGCATCCCCCAGGGGTCCTGACAATAGAACTAAGGACCTCTAGTGTCGGACGGACGTAGGTGTCTGCCGACACCGACAGAAAGTCACACCACCCCATGTTGTCATACAACTGGAGTAGCCCCTCTAGTACCCCTAGGCGCTCAAAGTCGGCTATGTGTGCGAACCTAGTGGGCACGATCGAGCGATAGGAAATACGCTCAGATCTGGCGCGCTGTACGTCATCTCTGAACGTAATCCCCATCGTGTCGAACGCGGGGGCGGGCGGTGCCGGTGGTGGTGGGATAGGAGCGGTAGGAGGCGGAAGTGTGGGTGGTTACAGGCTAGGTGGAGGGGAGTCCGCTCTAGCGGAAGAGGAGCCAGGCTCGCTGGTCCTCTTCCGCTTCGAGGCGGGCACCCTCGTGCGGGACCTAGTGTGTGGCGGCATATGAGCCGTAGAACGTGCATGCCCACAAAAAATATGCGAAGTGCTGGAAGTATAGAACGAGTGTACCTGAGCATGTCGCGAGAGCAAGCAGTCGAAGCGTGCGAAGAATCGCCTCCTCCAAGAAGCGCTAAGGCATCCTGAATCTCCCCCAAGCTCCCCAAGCTAGCCTGAAATACAAATAAACAAATCAGCAATGAATATCAATATATATTGGGAAAGATATGGAATAATAGATATATATATATATATATATATATATATATATATATATATATATATATATATATACGAATTAATTTCGATTCGGGGCTTAACGGGCTTACAGATCGGAGAAATGGAGGGAATTAGGTGAAATTGGGCGCAATGGAGGAGGAGCTGCGGCGGGGAAGGCGACGCATGTGGCGGCGGCGGCGTGGGTCGGCGAGTGGGTGGCGGCGACTCGGCCGGCAGGGTGGGTGCTCGGGTGAAGGGGGTTGGGTTCTGGTGAGGAGAGGGGAAGACGAAGAGGCTCGGGGAATTTGGGAAATTTTTTGAGTTTAGAAATTCGAGCCCGCGGACGCTGCGTTATAAAGGATGGGTCACTCGGCCGAGTAACGCGTGCACTCGGCCAAATGCCACGGTTTTAAATATTTTCGAAATAGTCCTACAAAAGTTGCAACTTGGACAAGTAGAACTTACTACTCGGTCAGGTAGACATAGGTCGTTCGGCCGAGTAGCAAGGCTACTCAGAGCTTATAATGCGTGGAGAGTATCAGATTCACTCGGTCGAGTGACATATTCATTCGACCGAGTGGCATATAAATTACAGAGAGTAGTTTTTTAGGATCTTCCCTGATCAGTACCCTACTCAGCCGAGTAGGGTCTTTGCTCGGTCAAATGACTAAGTCACTCGGCCGAGTGGCTTGCAAATTTCAGCTCCAACTCTCTGTTTTTACTCTACTTTCTGTTTTTCATCTCACCGTCAGTTCCTTCCTTCTCCTTAGGCCTGAGTGCATTCCTGGAGTGCTCTCCCTTGCCATGGTCATCCTCCATTAAAATGGTTTCTCGTTCTCCATCTTCTGTCATGAAAAATTGAGCCTGTTGTCATGATTTTTGATCGATTTTTGACTCTAACACTAAGAAAGATCTAAAACAAAAACTAAAATGAAAAATCCAACTAAAAATAAGATAAAACCGTCGGGTTGCCTCCCGACATGCGCTCGTTTAAGGTCTTGAGCTCGACCCCTTAAGATATTCGCTTAGTGCTCGATGTTCGGCGCATGCGAGATGCGCGCGTCAAATTTGTCGGGAAGGCCACTTAGATTCAATTGTTGTTGTTCGTAGGCATTCCTTGGCTCCCCCTCATCATGGGTAGTAGTGGGGGATGTTCCTCCAAGCTTGAGCTTTTAGCATTCTTTTTCTTTGCCGGTGATGCCAATTTCTTATCCGGTGGAGCTTTCTTCAAATTCTTTGCCGTGGAGAGCTTGCATAGCTCCCTAATCCTCACAACATTAGTGTCGTCTTTATCATCAATTGTAGAATGATCCGGAGGGTCCTTCAAATTTTCTATATCTTTAGAAGATTGGCCTTCTTTGAGGCCGTCATCATGAAAGGCGCCGATAGCATGCGGCATAGCATCATCAATGACCTCATCGAGGAGGTCCACGTAATCGACGTCCTCCGTCCAAGGCATGTGCTTCATTGCCTTAGGGATGTGAAGCTCCACCTCTATGTTTCCGACATTCAAAAATAAGGTGTACTCTCTCATGTCAACTATCACGCTGGCGGTGGCTAAGAACGGGCGTCCAATGATTAGTGATGTGTCACCCTCCTCCTTGATATCCACTACCACGAAGACGCATGGCAAGGAAATTCCTCCCAGTACTTAGAGCGGTATGTTCTCCACAATTTCCATTGGCCTAGTGACCCGACCATCCACAAGTTGTATTCTCATATCCGTCGGCTTTAAGTCGATCCCCGTATTCAATTTCTTAAACATAGTTAGGTGCATTAGGCTCACGCTCGCTCCCAAATCTACTAAGGCTTTTTGTAGCGGGACTCCTCCGAGCGTGCAAGGGATGCGAAAGCTTCTGGGATCTTTAAATTTTGTAGGCACCTTCTCCGTCTGGGTGAACCATGTACCTTGCTCAGCGAGTATTATCTTCTCTTTTCGCTTCTTTCCCGAAATCAAGTCTTTTAGGAATTTGGCGTATGACGGGATCTCTACAATGGCGTCCAAGAAAGGGATATTTAAACTCACTCCCCGCAAGTACTCAAGAAATTTGGCTAGCCGCTTCTCAATTTTTGTTCTTGCCAACCTTTGTGGGAAGGGTCCCGGTGGCATATAGGTGCGCTCCTCACGTGGCTTTATAATTTCAGAATTTTCACCGCCCTTTGGCTCATTCGGGCACTCCTCCTCAATTGCCGGTTCCTTGTCATCCAAAATTTCTTCCCCCGGTTCCTTGGTTTGTATCATGGCGGGAGTGGTGTCCTTCCCGCCCCTAGTAGTTTCCACCACCACCGCATTGATGTGGCCGGTATTGCTTCGTGGGTTTGGCTCCGGTTGAGCTGGCAATTGTTGAGTATTTTTGTTGATCAATGCTAGTTGCTCCGATAATTGTGTAACGACTGTATTGAGAGAGTCTTGTTGATCGGTCAATCTAGCATTTACTTTCTTTTGCTCTACCATGAATTCTTCAACCCTCACTTCATGGTCGGACCTCGGTGGTGCTTGTGGTGCATTAGGTGCTCTCCACCCTTGATTATACCCCGGAGGTTTATATGGTCCCGCTTGTTGCCTCGGTTGGAAATTTTGTTGTTGAGGCCCTCTCGGTGGATATTGCGATTGTTGTGGAGGCCGAGCTTGAGGTTGTTGCGGTGGTGGGTTTAAAGCTCCTTCATTATTTGTATATGAAAAGCCCGGATGATTTCTCGTTGCTGGGTTTGCCCAATAACAGATGTTTCCTGCAACGTATTGGACTTGCTCTATAGCTCCTTCTCCGTGCTCTCCTCCAATATACATGGCATGGGCTTGGTCTTGTCAATCGCCCGTACTTCCTCACGGTGTAGATGTGGTGGGAGTCCCATGCGGATCACTTATCAACTTCTCCAATCTCTCCACGACCTTGAGGAGAGAATCAAACTTCGTAGAAAGCTCCGCTACGGCCTTTGCCTCATAAATGCTTGTTGGCTTCAAGGAGGATGAAGAATGTCCTCTCTCGTTGCCCCATTGTTGGTTGTTCGAGGCCATCTCCTCGAGTAGGGCCGTAGCATCATCCGGTGTCTTAGATAGAATGGCTCTATTAGCGGTTGCATCGATGATTTGCTTGCTGCCCGGTAGCAATCCATTGTAAAAGCTATGTACAAGCTCCCATGCTTCAATGCTATGGTGGTGACATTGGTGTTGGAGATCTTTAAAGCACTCCCAAGTTTCAAATAGAGATTCCTGAGGTCCGTGCTTGAAGGACATGAGCGCGCTCCTTATCTTAACGGTCTTGGATGGTGGGTAGAATTTGTTAACAAAAGCACTCGCCAACTCATCCCATGTGATAAAGATCCCCTCCGCTTGCATCCTCAACCAATATAATGCTTTGTCCCGAAGAGTGAATGGGAAGAGGTGCAGTCGGATAGCATCAACCAGTACACCGGGCATCTGAAAAGTAGCGCACTTGGACAAAGAACAACTGTAAGTGGTAGTGTGGATTCCCGTGGGAGTTCCCATAGAATGGGTCTTGTTGCATCAACACCACAAGTCCCGTTTTAAGCTCGAAGTTCTTATCTGCCGCCAAATCCGGCATCACAATAGACGAGGTAGTAGAAGTAGTCTTAGGCCGTAGCCTATCTCTGATGGAAACAAGCCTAGCTATACGTGCCGCTAACTCCTCCGGTGTCTCCGGTCGGCGCATATGATTGTCCTCTATAGCAAGTCTCCCTCGGCTCTAAGCTTCCTTGCCGTACGCTTGATCTCCGGATTAAATAATATATCTTCTCGATGCGCCGTTGATCTCGTGTACATGCACAGAAAA
>JAULAV010003830.1:0-25000 GCA_030789695.1 Scilla litardierei
CATGAAGGTGGGTGTAATGTGGATCTTTAATGATGATTATTGGTGCACGATTTAAAGGGAGTGGTTAACTCCCGCTGGCATGGGTCAGCGGCTACATTCATATCCGTCTGAGGCCGGCCTGACTCTGGGTCTTCGTGGGGGCCTCATTTTACCCAGGCCCATAGGTTCACGACATGGGCTTGGCCTGTTCAGTCTTGGCCCATTTCGGGAGGTCGTATCAATTGCCCCCATCGCTCAGGTCGTTTGGATTCTGACGATTCAATCTTAGGGATGTGATCCGTGTGGAGTTGACAGGAGTGTCAGTTGAGTCAGTGCATTGAATAAGGGCCATCATAACACTGCAAGGTTGAAATTCTCCTACCCATGGGAGCGGAATTCGAAGTACTGCCCCTCGCGGGATGCCGACGCGTGTGCGCAAGTGGACGACTTGCGATGGAGCAGATGGTTTCGAGGGAGCGGTATTAAGGGAGGCAGTTTCCTTGTGGATGAAGGCTCTGCCCTTTCAATGCTGTCTTCTCCCTCCTCTCCCCCACGTCTGCCTCAGATTTTCTGTGCTGCATCATGTGTCCATCGTCGTCTTCCTCTTCTGCCTCTGGGGCAGGTCAGTCGGCTGTTGACGTCACGTCTATTCAGCCCCTAGGATCGGTCACCGAGATCCGCCTTCATGGGGGTGACCTTTCTGGGGTGCCTTCTTAGGTGATGGGGTGGCCGTCGGTGGTTTGCACTAGCTCGATTGGGCCGATGTGTTCCAAATATCTCCTTCCCCCATGTTACGCCCGAGCCCCTGAGAAGGACGAGAGGGTCTGCTTCCCTGGCAATCGTGAAATCTGGGTGTATGAATAGAGCTTCAGGTTCAGGATGCGATTCCCTCTACATACCTTCGTCGCTGTGTTTCTAAGGGCCTATGGGCTTGCCCTATGCCAATTCTGCCCCCAACACCGTCAAGTCTTTGGTGGGGTCATCGTTCTATGTTTGCTCAAAGGAATAGAGCCGACCCTTCGCCTTTTTGCCCATTTCTTCCATATGAGCCATTATAAGTCGGGTGCCTAGCTTTATATCAGCGCTCGTTCGAAGAAGAGCCTGGTGTTGGTGCTGCCGACCTCTGTAAAGCATTGGAAGGGGGAGTATGTCTTCGTGGGCTTCCCTGCAGATGTGAATTTTTCGGTTCACTGGGGGGACACGAGCTCGCTGACCCTTGGGTTAGGGGCTCTCACCGATGTAGAGACCAAGGTGGTCGACACCTTGTTGGACGTCCCTATCGCCAAACGAAAGATCGATGTCCTCTTCTCAGATTACGTCTTGAGGAAGACCATTTGGCCCGACGGTGAGTCCTTCCAGAACCATGGGGCGTAGTCGGGAGAGTTTATAGGACGAGTCTCATTAAAGTAAGATCATCTCTTTAACTCTCCTTTTTGCAGGCGGGTTCAGCCAAGGCCCTTCTCCGTCCTCTGTTTCGGTCTCCGTGCCAGATCCCAATCTGCAGAGGAGGGATCATGTTTTGGAGGTTCAAAAGAAGCCGCACGATGTGGCCTTCCAGAGGTGGTGTGAAGCAAACAAGGGAACATGTGCCATTGGTTCAGGGAGGGGGCAAGCGGAAGAAAACCCGGGTCCCCATTGTTGTTGGGGACACTCCCGTCAAAGGAAGGATAAGTGGCCTTGGGACGGCCCCTCGCCTTACCGTTCTGGGCTGCTCCTGGAGGACTATACGTGGCCCTTGGGAGCTTTTAGGTCGGTCGAGGCCGACCTACCATGGTCGGGGAAGGGGTTACTCAGTCCTCGCTTCCCTGTGGGACTGAAGGAGTCCATATTCTCGGATTGCGAGGTCGCGGCTTGGATGGTTGAGAACTCCGGTCTGCCTCGGGATCAATCCGTGCTGGATGGGGGAGAGGCGATAGGCTTGCGACCTTTGTGATATAGGTTGGTCAGTAGGTAAAGTCTCTTGTGGAAGTGCACTTCATCCTTTGTAGGTGAAGTTCTCCTCGATCGGCCTTTCGATGAGGCATTAATTCATAGTACTTATGGACGCAGGGGCAGGTATCGCCCAGAAGCCGACAGCAGGGGAGGGTGTCGACAAGGCGGCCCTAGAGGCCGAGGCACGCGTGAGGTCATTTGAGACCCGAATTGTTGAGCTCTCGACTGACCTGGAGAGGTCGGACGTGGAGAGGGCTTTGGCGATGGCCGCGAGATCGAAGACCGAGGAGAGAATCATCGAGCTAGAGAAGGTCACCGAGATAAGAGAATTTGGGGGTCCGACGGAGTGGACCATGGTTAAGGAGCTCGGAGAGCTGGTGGGGTTGGTGGAAGAGAGGGAGTGTGTTCTCTTGGCCAATCTTGATAAAAACTCTCAGGGGAGAGAGAGAGAGAGAGAGAGAGAGAGAGAGAGAGAGAGAGAGAGAGAGAGAGAGAGAGAGAGAGAGAGAGAGAGAGAGAGAGAGAGAGAAGGAGAGGGCACAGCACCTGTGCCAGATCTCCAGGCCCATATCAAGGAGCTAGAGGCGGTGGACCCTGCTCAGATTGCCACCCTCGAGGCCCGGATCAAGGAGCTAAAGGTAGTGGACCCTGCTCAGATCGCCAAGGAGGCCATGGATGAGTATTCCACGAACTTCATTACCGCAGGGATGTACAAGGCATCTAAAAGGGGGTTTGTTCGTTGCCAGAGCGAAATCCAGTGAAGATTCCCATATTCGAGGATTTCGTTTGAGGAGCTTCAGATGAATTCCGAGGGCGAGGAGGAGATTGATGTTAACTGACCTGAGGGCGTTGATTAGCCGGAGGGTGCTTCCGTAGCTGCCTCGGTTGTCCTGGAGAGAGCATGGGCCTAGCCCGTTTGTGTAGATTTTCCTCTTTTTGTTTGTCATTTTGTACATGACCCTTGGCATATCACCGAGGTTTCTGTAATAAACATGTTTATGCCTATGTGTTTGTTTGAAAACCCCCTTTTGGTGTTGTGGTGATATGCCCCTTTCTACAATCCTGGTTGGGATGTTTGAGCAGTCGGGTTTCGGTGAATCGTATCGACTGGTTTGATGATCGGTCCGCTGGTCTCTTCGGGGAGTTGCCCCCAGCTTCACGGTCGATCGGGTCATTGGGCCAGTTGGGGGAGCTATCCCCATGCTTACAGTTGAACTGATGGTCGGCCTGCTGGGGGGTTGCCTCTAGCCTTACGGTCGAACAGGCGATCGACCTGCTGGGGGAGTTGCCCCAGCCTTACAGTCGAACAGGTCGGTCGGCCTGCTGGGGGAGCTAACCCAGGCTTACGGTCAATCGACTGATTAGCCTGCTAGGGGAGTTGCCCTAGCTTTATGGTCAAACAGGTGATCAGCATGATGGGGGTTCCTCCCAGCCTTACGGTCGAACGGGTCGGTCAGCCAGCTGGGGGAGCTACCCACATGCTTACGGTCGATCAACTGATCGACCTGCTGGGGGTTACCCCCAGCCTTACGGTCGAACAAGTGATCGACCTGCTGGGGGAGTGCCCCAGCCTTACGATCGAACTGGTGGTCAGCCTGCATGGGGAGTTTCCCCCAGCCTTACAGTTGAACGGGTCGGTCGGCCAGTGATTCAGTATGATATTACATATTTATTCCCTCTTTTCTGGGCATTTTGTGCATGAATATAGTTTAACTAAGCTTCATTATAAGCATAATTGAATTAAAATTGGTTTATGGAGCATCTCGTTGATTTGTGCACAAAATACGGGGTTTAGCGATCGTTTTAGCTTTCCATTATTTTTCATGTGCTCATAGTATTTTTGTGGTTCTATGGCTATTTTTCTCTATTTTTCGGAGCTCTGTAGAATTTTCTACAATTTTTGGAAGATTAAAATGATTTTATATTGATTTTAGTTCATGGTTTAATTCATATTATTATTATTTGGACTAATTTCTACCCCTAATATTTTTCAGGTACTTCTAGGGGCCTTATGGAATTTCCACTATTTTCTGAGAATTTTCCTAAGCCTCTAGGTATTTTTCTTGAATTTTTGAAGGCGAAGAGCAATTTCTGAAAAATAAAAAGGTGCCCAACAGTCCGGCCCAAATTCCACCAATTTGCAACTCTTCAGCTTATTTGCATGACCAGAAGCAAAAGAGACAGAAAATGAAGAGACATGAGAATTTATTTTCAAATAAAGAGTGGAAAATGAAGAAGCCAAGATTTGAATGATTTCATGGAATTTATTCTAAAATAAAGAATGGAAAATGAAGAGTCATGGAATTTATTCTAAAATAAAGAGTGGAAAATAAAGAGTCATGGAATTTGTTCTCAAATAAAGAGTGGGAAAATGAAGAGCCAAGCACTATAAACCCCTTGGGATTCTACACTTATAAAAGGAGGGGAGAGCTTCATCTTATGGCAGTCCATTATATCCCATTGTAGTCCATTCTATAGCTGAAATAGAGATGTTCTTGAGGGGCTTTTGGTGGGCTTGGAGGCAATGAACTTGGAGGAGCTTGCAGAAGAAAAAGGGAAAAGAAGAACGGACTCATTTGTAGCAACATTTGGTGATCTCTTTCCTTTGTCTTAGGTTTTCATTTGTACTTAATTGGGTTATATGGATTTGATAATGATTTATATGAAGTTAGTGTTTTTTATCCATATGAATTGCTAAATTTCTTTGCATGGATCGTGATTTGCTATGGAACTTTGTTCACATGTTAAGTTGGGTTCATTTGGATTGAATTATTGTTTTATGTTGCTTAAATTTAAGTTTCTAATTTATCTCTCTTATATGAATCCAAAAGATTATATTAGAGAACCGATCATCCCAAAAGGATGAGTTTGATCTTCTCAAAAAGAAGTATCAACTTAATTTCCATGAGACCTAATTCTTAAGCCACTACACTATCCCATCATTTTAACTCCCAAAAGGATATCCCCGATGACGCTTTCCAAAAAGGGACGCCATTGAGTCATAAAGAACCATAGCCCGTGACCGCTACCACTTCCAATTGTGACCCCCCAAAAGGGCTCCGCAATTGAATCACATTTCACACTTGCTTTCACCTCCAAAAGAGTATTTTCCGATGGTGCATCCCCAAAAGGGACATCATTGAGTCAAAGGGTTATATTCTCACACTTAACATTGATCTTAACAAACCCACGATCCATACATTCCTCCTCCTTGCCACTTGCCGATCCAATCCTCCATCCCTCATTTTCATAGAGTAGTTTGATACATTTTACCACACATACTTTCCACCACCACATCTTTGTTAGTAGTTGGATGTTCTCACACCCTTAACTATCTTTGATCGACTCTGTGAATGTGACACGACTCGTCCCTGAGTTCGACACTCTGCTCACCAGGTTATTTTGTAGTGCTTCGACACCCTTTCACTTCAAGAGGAGATCTGTGCATCCTATTTGGATTGTGCACAATTTCAATCGAATCAATTGAAATTGTAGTATAGTGGTGAGTATTCCCGTCTGTCATGTGGGTGACCTGGGTTCGATCCCTGGCAACGACGCCAAAAACTTGCCTCGCCCAAAAATGTGTTACTCTCAAGTATAAGAGATCGTGCAAGTAGTAAAGATCTTGGAGTCCAAATATCGTATCCTCTGAAGAAATCCTGTTGCAACCACAAGTTTAAATCAATTAAAGAATAATCTTAGAGAAGCCGACTACTTTGGATAATGATGGTTTAATGATGATGAAAATGGTTTTTAAGTTTATAGAAAAATTGAGCAAAGAACGTTTTTGTTTTAGGAAATAGTTGTAAATATGCACATGATATGGTTTCATTAGGATCCCTAATTTACAGTAGTTTGGTTGAATAATGATAACTCAACGACATCTCTTTTTGAGAGAAAGTCATCGGAAGATACCCTCGTAGGGGTTTAGCACGATAATGAAAAAATTGTCGTTAAAGTAATGGTCTTTATAAAATTTAGTATGATGCTTCCTTTTG
This sequence comes from Scilla litardierei, assembly GCA_030789695.1. Classification (NCBI taxonomy): domain Eukaryota; kingdom Viridiplantae; phylum Streptophyta; class Magnoliopsida; order Asparagales; family Asparagaceae; genus Scilla; species Scilla litardierei. Next base: position 5,910 of record JAULAV010003830.1, read on the forward strand.
GGAAGATCAAATTTCACCCTTGTGGTGTGATCATCAACTCATTCATCTTCTAGCCAGCTGGGGGAGCTACTTCCTAGGCTTACGGTCGGTCGACTGATCGACCTGCTGGGAGAGGTTCCTTCAGCCTTACGGTCAAACAGGTGATCGGCCTGCTGGGGGTGTTTCCCCCAGGCCTACAGTCGGTCAAATGATTGGCCTGCCGGGGGAGTTGTCCCCAGCTTGACCTATGGTCCGAGGGACGGCTAGATGCAGAGAGAGCTCTTCATTCAAGATTTTTTTCTCCTTTCTGTACATTCATCTAGATTGGGGGCATTATATACAGTCACTGGTTGTACTTGTGCAGGTGCTCTGCATTCCAGATGTGAGTCAGCGCCTTCCCTCCTAGAGTAGAGAGTCGGTATGTGGCAGGGCCGAGGACCTCGGTGACCTTATAGGATTGAAATTGTAGTGATTGTATACAACTTGTAGTGATTGTATATCATGTGCATATTTGCAACTATTTCCTGAAAAATAATGGAAAGAAGAACGATTGTATATCATGTGCCCACAGCTTGACCTATGGTCCGAGGGACAGCTAGATGCAGATAGAGCTCTTCATTCCCATTATAGTCCATTCTAGCTGAAATATAGATGTCCTTGAGGGGCTCTTGGTGGGCTTGGAGGCAATGAACTTGGAGGAGCTTGGAGAAGAAAAAGGGAAAAGAAGAACGGACTCATTTGTAGCAACATTTGGTGATCTCTTTCCTTTGTCTTAGGTTTTCATTTGTACTTAATTGGGTTGTATGGATTTGATAATGACTTATATGAAGTTAGTATTGTTTATCCATACGAATTGCTAAATTTCTTTGCATGGATCGTGATTTGCTATGGAACTTTGTTCATATGTTGAGTTGGGTTCATTTGGATTGAATTATTTTTTTATGTGGCTTAAATTTAAGTTTCTAATTTAGCTCTCTTATATGAATCCAAAAGGTTATATTAGAGAACCGATCATCCCAAAAGGATGAGTTTGATCTTCTCAAAAAGAAGTATCAACTTAATTTCCATGAGACCTAATTCTTAAGCCACTACACTATCCCATCATTTTAACTCCCAAAAGGATATCCCCGATGACGCTTCCCAAAAGGGACGCCATTGAGTCATAAAGAACCATAGCCCGTGATCGCTACCACTTCCAATTGTGACCCCAAAAGGGCTCCACAATTGAATCACATTTCATACCTGCTTTCACCTCCAAAAGAGTATTTTCCGATGGTGCATCCCCAAAAGGGACATCATTGAGTCAAAGGGTTATATTCTCACACTTAACATTGATCCTAACAAACCCACGATCAATACATTCCTCCTCCTTGCCACTTGCCTATCCAATCCTCCATCCCTTATGTTCATAGAGTAGTTTGATACATTTTACCACACATACTTTCCACCACCACATCTTTGTTAGTAGTTGGGCATTCTCACACACTTAACTATATTTGATCAACTCTGTGAATGCGACACGAATTACCCCTGAGTTCGACCCTGGGCTCACCAGGTTATTTTGTAGTGCTTCGACACCCTTTCACTTCAGGGGGAGATCGTGTGCATCCTATTTGGATTGTGCACAATTTCAATCGAATCAATTGAAATTGTAGTATAGTGGTGAGTATTCCCGCCTGTCACATGGGTGACCTGGGTTCGATCCCTAGCAACGGCGCCAAAAACTTGCCTCGCCCAAAAATGTGTTATTCTCAAGTATAAGAGATCGTGCAAGTAGTAAAGATCTGGGAGTCCAGATATTGTATCCTCGGGAGAAATCCTATTGCAACCACAAGTTTAAATCAATTAAAGAATAATCTTAGAGAAGCCAAATACTTTGGATAATGATGGTTTAATGATGATGAAAATGGTTTTCAAGTTTATAGAAAAATTGAGCAAAGAATGTTTTTGTTTTAGGAAATAGTTGTAAATATGCACATGATATGGTTTCATTAGGATCCCTAATTTACGGTAGTTTGGTTGAATAATGATAACTCAGTGACACCTCTTTCTGAGAGAAAGTCATCGGAAGATACGTTCGTAGGCGTTAAGCATGATAATGAAAAAATTGTCGTTAACGCAATGGTCTTTATAAAATTATGTATGATGCTTCCTTCTGGGAAGATCAAATTTCACCCTTGTGGGGTGATCATCAACTCATTCATCTTCCAGCCAGCTGGGGGAGCTACTCCCCAGGCTTACGATCAGTCGACTGATCGACCTGCTAGTGGAGTTTTCCCCAGCCTTACGGTCAAACAGGTGATCAGCCTGTTGGGGGAGTTTCCCCCAGCCTTACGGTTGGTCGAATGATTGGCTAGCCGGGGGAGTTGCTCCCAGCTTGACCTATAGTCCGAGGGATGGCTAGATGCAGAGAGAGCTCTTCATTCAAGATTGTTTTCTCCTTTCTGTACATTCATCTAGATTGGGGCATTGTATACAGTCACTGGTAGTACTTATGCAGGTGCTCTGCGTTCCAGATGTGAGTCAACGCCTTCCCTCCTAGAGTAGAGAGTCGGTATGTGGCAGGGCCGAGGACCTCGATGACCTTATAGGGCCCTTCCCATTTAGCAGCGAGCTTCCCTTTGCGGGCGACCTTCGGGTTAAAGATTGCTTTGCTGAGGACCAGATCTCCATGGTGCAAAGTTCTTCATTTGACCCGGGAGTTGTAGTAGCGGGTCACCTGCTATTTTTTCGGACCATCGAGGCCAATGCTTGGACTCGCCTTTATCCATGAGCTCTAGGTTGAGCTCCAACCCTTCCGAGTTTCTTTCTTCGTTGAAATGCCTGAGGCGGAGGGACTCCTCACCCATCTCAACAGGCAAACTGCTTCGTTGCGAAGGCGATCAAGAAGGGTGTCTCTCCAGTGGCTTTCTTATGGGTTGTCTGGTAAGACTAGAGTATCCCGGAAAGTTCCTCTGGCCATTTTCCCTGTGCTTCCCTCACTTTCTTGTGAAGTTGTTCGAGGATGCATTTGTTAGCGGCTTCGGCCATCCCATTAGTCTGGGGGTGTGCTACAGAGGCAAACAAAAGCTTGATCTTCCACTGTGTGTAGAAATCTATGAACCCTACAGAATTAAACTGCTTCCCGTTATCAGTGACGATGGATCGAGGTATCCCAAATCTGGAGATGATGGAGTTCCACACGAAGCTCTTCGCCTTCTTCCAGGTAATGGTGGCTAGCGACTCAGCCTCGATCCATTTGGTGAAATAGTCTGCCGCCACAATCAGGAGTTTCCTCTATCCTTTTTCGGAGGTAAAGGGGCCGAGGATGTCCAGTCCCCACTTGGCGAAGGGGATGTGGCTGATTATTGGGACAAGTTACGCTGGGGGAGACGAGCCGAGCTTGGCGAATCGTTGGTATTTCGGACACTTTTGAACGTACTCGACCGAGTCGTTGTCCAAGGTCGGCCAGTAATATCCTTGCCTTAAGATTTTCATGGCAACCGTCTTGACCTCGTGGTGGTTTCCGTAGAGCCCTTCATGGACCTCCTAGATGACGTAGTCGGCTTCCTGCGGTCTGAGGCACTTGAGGTAGGGGAGGACATCGGTTTTTGTCCAGCGCCTCTTGTACAGCACTCCCTCGTGGAGTATATATCGGAGAGCTTTTCGCTCCATCGTCCGACGCTCCTCTTGGTCTGTTGGGACTTCACCAGCGGATAGGTACTGCACGATTTGGTCCATCTAGGTAGGCTCTGCATCGATGATCATCAGCTCTTTTTCCTCCGTATGGGAGTTCGGAGGCTCTCGACGTAGATGGCGTGACTGAACTCCTTAAGAGAAGAGGAAGCCAGTTTTGACAAAGCATCTGCACATGCATTTTCCGACTGCGATAGGTGGAGGGTCTCGACATGTTTAAACCTGGACAGCTCGGTTTTGGCCGAGGCTAGGTAACGTTGCATCGCCTCTTCTCGAGCCACATAATCTCCTTATAGCTGGTTGATGATGAGTTTGGAATCGCTAAGGAGGCGTACGGAGTCCGCCACAGTGCCCGGGCTAGATTTAGGCCATTGATGGGGGCCTCATACTCGGCCACGTTGTTGGTGGCCAGGAATTCGAATCGGAGTGCATACTCTACGGTGTTCCCATCGGGGGACCGGATGACGATGTCGGCCCCGCTCCCTGCTTGGGTAACCAAACCATCTGCATGAACCACCCTTGCATCTATGTCCCTTGATTGATCGGCAAGAATAACGTCAGCCAGAAGTAAAGACAAAGGTTGAGGCGTTACCATGTTCGGGCTCGTCTTCTCGGGGAGCGCTCCTCCATTAACGGTACATTCGGTGATGAAGTCCGCTTTTGCCTGCCCCTTGATGGCTGTCTACGGCTTATATCTGAGGTCGAATTCACTTAGCTTTACCCCACAAATCTATCCCCTAATTTAACATCCTCCCCATCCGATCGAACCTCTTAATGTTTTGCTCGAGCTGGGAGTCGGTTAGGACCATGATCGTATTGGCTTGGAAGTAGGGGTGGAGTCGTCGCACCGAAATCACAAGGGCATAGGCCAGTTTCTGCTTGGGGCTGTATCGCTCTTCTGCATCTCTCAGGATCCGGCTAGTATAGGACACTGGTTTTTGCACCCCGACGTCTTCCCAGATTAGCACCGAGCTCACTACTTCACCGGTACTGGCTAAGTAAAGGCTCAGTGGTTCCCCTTCCCTATATTTGGAGAGGAGTGGAGGACTGAGGGAGTATTCATTCAGCTCGGCAAATGCTCGAGCGCAGCTCTCGTCGCATTCCACGGCCTTCCTCTTCTCGGCGGGCTCGGTGAGGGCCTTTCTCACGGTTCTGAAGAAGGGGAGTGTGACGATTCGTATCCATCAGTACGTGTATATTCGTATTCTACGTATTTTCTTAAATCAAAAATATTTTATAATGGTTGATCAAGAGTTTTATATCAAAATGGTTTCTAAATCATTTATAAAAAATATTTGGTAGAACCAATATAGTTATAGCCTATTTTAGTGAGTACGAGTGCCATCCTAAACCCCTAAATAATTTATATAATTATATAAACTCAATTATTAACAATACATCCGTAATAATTATTTTTCTATATAAACGTTATAAAAATGATTTCAAACTTCTACCATGTTATTCTAGGATCATTTAGTGCTTCCCATATTAATTTCGTAATTTTCTGAAGTCAAATCAATAGAGAACCTGCAAACCTGCTTCCAAAATGTTTTAGCCCAAAACTTGTACCTTCGTAGCTCAAACTATGAAATAGACAACGTTGTCACGATCCTTGTGGCGATAAGAACCCGTGGCTATATTTTCGTAATTTTTCAGAATTGTTTAACTTCAGGGGCAAAATTGTAATTTCACTAATTTCATTCACTAGTCACCTTTTAAAATATCCTTATTACCCTTAATTTCCTTACATATCTCCTGTCGGCAGCCTCACACGTTTTCATTATGGAGGAGTTTTGATCTAAGCTTCTAAGATTAGTCAAATCTCCACACCTAACTTAATTTATTTGCTATTTGACTTAGGTGGTTTTAAATTAAATAGATATTGTTATGAATAGGCCCATTGGGCCCATTGGATATCCAACCCACTATTGAAAGCTATAAATACGAGGGTAGGGGGCTCTTAACCCTCTACACCTATTTCCCTACTTTTCCCTTCATAACACGTTATCAGCACGATCACGCTCGTTGGAGGAGACGGCGGCTCGCGGGGAAGGAGATCCATCAATCGCTCAGATTCAAGAAGATCGTAATCTTCTCAACGGGGAGCGAAAAGGGCATCCTTCACCAACCGTCGACTAGATTCCCTTGTCGAATCTAGAGGTAAAAATCAAAACTTTTTAGATATAAACTTGCTTTTCACGTTAGATCTGCATGTTTTAGGATCAAAAAGTTTAAAACCACGGTAAAAATCACATTTTTTTAGATCCGCGTGTCTAAAAACAATAAAAAAATCCGTTTTTACACCCCTTTGATCCAAAATTACGCACGCCGTGGGGCGAAACGACGGCGCTTCACAAGCGCCGGCGGCGGCAAATAAACGCTGCGGCGGTCACGGCTCGTCGCCGCCACGACGGCCGTACTTTGCGCGGCCAGGCGTCGCGGCGACACGCCGCGGGCCCCCTAGGGTTTTTCGGAAACCCTAACCCTAAACGGGCCATTTTTTCGGGGGAGGCCCAATTAACCCTAATGGGTTGTTTTCATGGCCCAAAAGCCTGAAAATTAGCCCATTTCCACAAATAATTTTTCTTTTATTTTTTTCCCTTAAAAGCCCAAAATAATTAAAGAAATTTTAAAGGGTTTATAGCGGTAAACAAAACATTAAAAATATGGATCAAAGGTAAAACGTTTTTCAAAAATAAATTTTTTAGCACGTCACACACTATTTAGATTATTTAATTAATCTTTACATGCCTATGATATGAATATCTGCGTGGTTGTATGTTTTCAAAATATTATCTGCGTGGATGTGCAAATTAGGTTATGTTTTTAGGGATCAGCCAGGTTTCCGACACTTTTAATTTCCTGCAATTTTTCTTTTTTTGAGAGAAATTTGTAAGTGAGGATATAAATGTAAAAAGAAGACCGAATGACACCAAAAAGAGCTGAAGGCGTACGCACAAAGAAGATATGGGCTTCTCTATGAAGTTCCCGAGTTGTATTTTATTCTTTCATGCAATTTTTGATGTAACTTCGGACTGTACTTCTTTTTATTTCGGTGTCGGCTGGCTGATCCCCATAGTCCTAAGTCATTTTCATTTTCATTGCTTATGCATTAATTGCGTGGATGTTAATTATTTTAATACCATGTTTAATGTTACAATGAAACTGCCAAATAGCATGCGTGAATGTTAACCTTTTTTAATTATTCACACTATGAAACCGTAAAAAGCATGTATGTTAAATTTCCTTTAATAAGATCCATGCTATGAAAAATGTTTGAAATACATGCGTGGATGTCTATTTTAATCAGTTTTAATGATACATGCTGTTTTTATATATTGCTAGATCATTCAATGGCCAGACTTGCGAATGTCGACTTTTCGGTCCTGAAGGCCGATGGGTCAAACTACCTGAGTTGGCAGTTGGACCTGAAGTTCCATCTGTGCTCTCATGGTTTCAGTCTCACAACGAATGAGAAGGCAACAACAAGTACTGCCTCAGCCGACAAGGATGCTTCAAAAGAAGCACATCATATAGAGGAAGTTTCCGATATATTAAAGGCGAAAGCCATTATATATATCAGGAAACATTTAGACTTGACCCTGAAGGACGAGTACCTTACTGTAGAGGATCCTTACGAGCTGTGGGACGCACTCGAGGAGAGGTACATGCATCAGATAGATGTCATACTCCCCCATGCGCAATACGAGTGGACTCACCTCCGCATACATGATTACAAATCCGTAGCGAATACAACTCAGCACTCTTCCGTATCACCTCACGCCTGAAGTTGTGCGGTGAAACGGTGACGGAGAAAATATTGCTGGAAAAGACGTTCACGTCTTTCCATGAGAAGGACATGATCCTTATGCAACAATACCGTGAGAAGAAGTTCACGAAGTACTCTGATCTGCTTTCATGTCTACTTATGGCTGAATAGAACAGAGACCTGTTGGTTGCCACTCACAACCTACGCCCTCCTGGCTCCGCTCCACTGCCACCTCCTGCAGAGGAACACTTCCAGTCTTCCCAGAAGAAGAAGATGGACAAAAAGGCAAAGTTCCATAAATGGAAAGAACAAAAGCAGCAGAAGAAGGAAACTCCCCCAGCTCCTCCTCAGAACCAGAAGTTCGCGGAAAAGAAGCAAAAGAGGATGTCCAACAAAGGTGGCACTCCCAAGAAAGACTGGGAGGATAACTGCTCCAAATGCGGAATGACGGGCCACTGGTCCAGAATCTGCCGCACCTCGAAACACCTCCAGGACCTCTACCAGGCAAGCCTCAAGCCTCGAGCTGAGACAAACCTGATTAAGAGCGCAGCCTTGCCAGAGACCTCATGGACTCCTGAAGACTTCATGGGCGATGACACTCTCTAGTTTTGGATCACTTCTATGTACTAGCAATGTATCTTCTTTTTATGCATCGTATCTAGTTTTTATTCCATGTCAAACAATATTTTGAGCATCTTTTATGAAAGTAGATCTTTTCTTTTCATATCATTTACTGCTTGAATGTCTTTCTTTTTAGATATGGAACTAATCTGCCTAGTGGACAGTGCATCGACGCACTCGATCCTTCAAAACATAGACTACTTCATGAGCATAAGTAGCTATTTTGGTCCACTGAGAACAATCTCAGGACCAGCTAACATAATCGAAGGATCAGGGGAAGCAATTATATTACTCCCCTGTAACACACAAATCACACTTAAAAATGTGTTATACTCCCCTAAATCTATCTGAAACCTCCTAAGCTTTAAAGATATCCGTTTAAACGGATATCACTTAAAGACGGTCGAGGAAGATAAAAAGGAATACTTGCTTGTAACGTCTCTTACAAATGGTTCAAAAACCATTGTGGAATGTTTCAAAGGACTCCCCTCGGGACTCTACCAAACAAGTATACAAACTCCAGAAACATCCATGGCGGAGCACCTGCAGTGCCCCCAAACACCAGAATTCCAACTCTGGCACAGTAGACTGGGACACCCTGGCTCTGTTATGATGTACCGCATCATAAAGAGCTCCAGGGGTATAGACCTGAAGAACCTGAAGATTCTTCAAAAAGGCAAGTTCCCATGTCCACCCTGTTACAAGGGTAAACTGATTACAAGACCCTCTCCACTGAAAGTGGACATGGAGTCCCCAAGCTTTCTGGAAAGAATCCACGGAGACATTTGTGGGCCGATACACCCATCAAGTGGTCCGTTCAGGTACTTTATGGTCCTGATAGACGCATCTACTAAGTGGTCACATGTGTGTCTACAGTCCACCCGTAACCTAGCAATATCTAAGCTCTTAGCTCAGATAATCAAGTTACGGGCCCACTTCCCCGACTACCAGATAAAGAAACTCCGTCTGGACAATGCAGGTGAGTTTACGTCACAAGTCTTTCTAGACTATTGCCAAGCTTAGGGAATTGAAGTCGAACATCCTGTAGCACATGTTCACACCCAAAATGGGTTAGCAGAATCTCTAATTAAGAGACTTTAATGGATTACTCGTCCATTATTACTTCAATCCCAGATGTCAGTGAATGTGTGTGGTCATGCAATTTTGCATGATGCATCTTTAATAAAATTAAGACCTTCTGGAGGTCAGTCATCTTCTCCAATGCAACTAGCACTTGGAGCCCCACCAATTGTCTCACACTTGAGAATATTTGGTTGTGCAGTATACGTCCCCATAGCACCACCACAAAGGACAAAGATGGGTCCACAACGTTGCCTAGGCATTTATGTTGGGTTTGACACCCCCTCCATAATTAGATTCCTAGAACCCCTTACGGGAGACGTTTTCAAGGCACGTCTAGAAGACTGTGAATTCGATGAAACATCGTTTCCAAGACTAGGCTCACAGACAAAGAAGCCCGAAGCTTCAGAATGTATCACTTGGGATACAAAGACATTATGTCACTTTGATCCGCCCACAAGCCAGTGTGAGGAGGAGGTCCTGAAGATTCTCCACATCCAAAACACTGTCCATCTCTTGTCGGACAAATTTACTGACAACCAGAAGATTGTCAAATCTCACGTCCCTGTTGCTAACACTCCAGCTAGGATTGACATACCACAAAATGGATGCAATCCGCCTGCAGCAGAAATGGTTGGACCTCTCAAAAAGAGAGGGCGACCACCGGGATCCAAGGACCAAGTCCCTCGAAAGAGTAGGACCCTTGGCAATGGTAAACAAATACCACCACAGGATGCTACTATAAGCCCTGCTACCCCATATCTCCCAAACTCCCATGAAGAGGGAAAACCGGGAGAAAATGAAGTTTCGATACACTATGTACGAACTGGGGAGTATTGGGACAGAAAGAGCACAACCATAGATGACACATTTACGTGTAATATTGCCATCAACGTCGTGTACTGCGACGATGATATTGAACCACTCTCTCTGACAGAATGTCAAAGCAGAGATGATTGGCCAAAGTGGAAAGCGGCAATAGGAGTGGAGTTGGATTCACTCACCAAACGCAAGGTCTTCGGACCCATAGTCCAGACACCAAAAGGTGTAAAACCTGTGGGTTATAAATGGGTATTTGTTAGAAAACGAAATGAACAGAATGAGATCGTTCGCTACATAGCAAGGCTTGTAGCGCAGGGTTTTACCCAACGTCCAGGGGTGGATTTTGAAGCCACATACTCCCTGGTCATGGACGCGATCACCTTCCGATTCCTCATTGGCTTAACCGCCCAAGAGGGTTTAGATATGCAACTCATGGACGTGGTTACTGCATACCTATATGGCAACCTAGACCGAGACATCTATATGAGATTGCAGTGAAACGTGACATCTACTCAGTGAAACTGCAAAGATCATTATATGGTCTAAAACAATCTGGAAGGATGTGGTATAACAGACTGAGCGATTTCCTTGCAAAACAAGGATTCACAAACGATCCAGTCTGTCCTTGCATCTTTATAAGAGCAAAGGCAACATGATTTGTAATCATAGCCGTCTATGTGGATGACTTGAACCTCATCGGATCTCCTGAAGAGATCGCAGAGATTTCCAGAAGCCTGACAGAAACCTTCGAGATGAAAGACATCGAAAAATCAAAATTTTGTTTAGGTCTTCAAATAGAGCACCTTAACGATGGGATCCTGTTACATCAGTCAACTTACACATCGAACTTATTGAAACAGTTTCAGATGGATAAGTGCCACCCCCTCAGCACTCTAATGGTCGTCAGATCATTGGATGTACATAAAGACCCCTTCCGGCCGCTGGAAGAGGGGGAGGAAGTACTAAGCCCCGAAGTGCCTTATCTAAGTGCTACCGTTGCACTCCTTTACCTGGCTAACTGCACTCGCCCTGAAATAGCATTTGCAGTCAACTTACTAGCCAGATATAGTGCTGCACCTACACAGCGGCACTGGGCCGGAGTTAAGCATCTTCTGCGCTACCTCCAAGGGTCCATAGAATTAGGTCTATTCTACAGGAAATGGGCATCAACTGGTTTAGTTGGTTATGCTGATGCAGGATACAGGTCCGATCCTTATACAGAGAAGTCTCAGACAGGATACATGTTTACTTATGGCGGCACAGCCATATCCTGGAGATCTGTAAAGCAGACTATGACGACCGTCTCATCCACTCACTTAGAGCTCCTAGCGATCTTCGAAGCAAGCAAGGAAAGTTTCTGGCTACGCTCTGTGATCCAGCACATCCTCACTCCACCGGCCTGATGACCGGCGTTCTTGCGCCTACTCCACTTCATGAAGACAATGCAGCATGTATAGCCCAGCTACAGGACGACTACATAAAACGCGACAAGACGAAGCATATCTCCCCCAAGTTCTTCTGGACGCACGACCTTTAGAAGCAGAAACAGATTGAGGTATAGAAGATCCAATCATGTAATAACTTGGCGGATTTTCTTACCAAATCCCTGCCTACTAGTATCTTTGAGAAACTTGTATATGGGATTTGGATGAGGAGAGTGAGTAAATGTAAACTGGGTCAGGGTGAGAGGACTATGAACTCATAGATACATAGGAAACTGATGTATAGATTCATAGGAAATCTGCAAGCCTGAAGCTTGGTCAGATGAGGGGGAGTCAACCGCAGAGTTGTACTCTTTTCCCTTGGCTACAGGTTTTTTCCCACAGGGTTTTCCGTAGTCAAGGTTTTGACGAGGCAACCTCGTTGACTCTGGATCCTGAAGTATCCACCCCTAGACACATCCCCAAAACAGGGGTAGTTATGGATTAACTGTTCTTTATTTAACAAGGCAGTTATCCTAACTCGGATCCTGAAGAATCCACCTCTTATTCAATGTTGGTTGGATAAGGGGAAATGTTATGAATAGGCCCATTGGGCCCATTGGGTATCCAACCCACTATTGAAAGCTATAAATACGAGGGTAGGGGGCTCTTAACCCTCTACACCTATTTCCCTACTTTTCCCTTCACAATAGATAATAGATTTTTAATTGTTATCTTATCAATTTAAACCCTCTAATAATCTGTCCCCCTCATAAATCACCCAGGCCCGACCCCCCCTCTCTTACTTGCGCTCAAACCCATGCAAAACCCCCGAGCGCTCCACCCCTCGCCGGCGAACCCCGACTCATGCCCGTTCTCACTCTCGTCCGACTCCCCTCTTCCCCGAGCATCGCCGCCTACGCATCCCCTCACTGGCACCACCCCGCACACACCGCCCTCCCCCTCCTTCGACATTCGACCACCACCGTCCCAGCCCACACCGCCCCACACTCCAAAGCACCCAGTGGTCACGACCCACCGCCGCTCACCCTCCTCCTCGTCCTGGACCCTCGCCGTAGCATCAACCACAGCTCGACATAGACTCCTCCTCCAACAGCTCTCTGTCGATGCCTTGATGCCGCCTCCACCTGTCCATGCCCCTCCTCTGACGAAACCCACCATGCAGCTCTCCGAGCATCGATGCACTTTACCCTCGCCGTCGACAGGAGCCTGCTCCCCGTACGTCCTCGAAGTGCCCACCGCCGTTCACTGGAGCACCCCCGCCTCCTCCCCATAAGCTCACCACCCCCACGTTCACGATCCCATGTCGTATCGCCCTCCCTCAGCCCCGAGCCCCACTGCTGTCGCCGGAGACCCGCACCGCCGTCCTTGCTTCTGTCGTAGCCCGCCGCCGTCGTCGTCGTCAACAAACGAGAGCCCCAGCCTGCTAACATAACGAAATGACGAGAAGGAGATACGGTATAAAACGTATTTAAATACGTATATGAGTACGTATTTACGTATTTATGTATATTTATAAAATGATATTATTGGATTTAAATTCATAACTAATTCTACAGGCTTCACAAAATTACAAGACTAGTACCAGAAAATCAGAAACGACGAAACGGACTCATTTGCGCTGGTTTCATCGTCAAAAGGCAAGTATATCTCTCACAGTGAATTTTCAAAGGCAAAACTTAAATAAACTAAATTTCTTTTAAAATTCGTATCTTGAGATTTTCACGTACACTGACGTACGAAAAAAATATATGTTGTAGTACTAGTAAATTCGATCGTTTTGACCCCTTGTTGGAAGAATTGTGACGTACGATTTGCTCTCAACAATTCTTTGAACATATGTCTTAAAAATGATTTCTTGATTTTAACTTATTTTTTGATACTTTTAAATTGTTTAAAATTTCTTGAAAATTATTTAATAATCTTGAAAAATGGCTACTAGCCTTAGAAAAATATTTTAAGCTAATTTAAACTCATTTGCTTAGTTAAAATCATTTCTTGCTCATTCTCTTATCTATTAAGTAATTTTTACGTTTTCGTTTTATTGTTAAATTGAGCCGTGAAGTCGTGAAATTTTGTGAGACTATTGTACGGACTATTGAGACACCATGGAACCATTGTAAGCATCTTTTATGATGCTATTGAACTAAATTGATTTAATGGAAGATGGAACTTTAACAAAAGTGAATGGAAGATAGAACTTCAAATGTAAATTGATAGTACACAAACTTTGACCAGACACTTGACTTGACCTATGGGTTTGGGGTAGTCTATGATCACAAGTGTTACAGAGTGGCTGGATGCACCCATACTAAATTACGTCCAACTCATTACGGGGGTTAGATCCTTGACCGTCGCCATATCGGGACGGTGGGTATCGCCTCGAAGTTGCTCCCGTTGCAGGGCGCATGTTGGTTATCTCTCGTACTCTTGGACATGGACTTATCACTAGAATAGACTGGCTATTGAATATTGTTCTAACCTCTTTTTTACAGGTTTCTGACAACGTTACAGTTTTGTTTATTAAATGTTAAATTGTTACCGATTGCTAATAGTATTGCAAATGGCTATCAAATGATTAAATTGTTGCTGGTTGCAAATTGCTGCGAATGTTTAATTGCTTTAACTCTTTTAAATTTTAACTTATTTCTTTTCTTTAACTCTTTTCAAATTTAACTTACTGCTTGTCTTTAACTCTTCTCAAATTTTACTTATTGCTTTTCTTTAACTCTTTTTAATTAAACTTATTGATTGTCCTTAAAGTTCAGCTTGGTTCAATTTTAAATATCTAACGTTTTTGTTTTGGAGATTATGTTGCCGAGTAAATCTCGCTGATGGATATTTCACTATGTTGGTTTACGAAATGTCTGTCAGGTACTGATAGTGAGTTCATTGAGGAAACTACAGCAGAAGTCGAGTCAGTGCTCGAAGAGCACGTGGAGTACCTACCCGCTGATGATTAGATGATCACCTTCGTGATTGCTCCTTTATATTTAAAATAAATGTAATTTGTGTACTTTGTTGTATTGGCCATGCTAGGCCCAAGATGTATCTAAATTATTGTACGCTGGATATGTAATAATGTTGTTTGAGATGTTTCTTAATTTTGCATGCAAGGATCTGCAATTTCTACACAGATGCTTTGTGTGTTTAAGCCAAGGAGGAAGAAAAGAAAAAGATTTAAAAAGAAAAAAAAGTACTCCTTGTTTTAAGCACATCACGGACCCACTCACGTCCTCGCTCCCGGTAGAATGGGAAGCATGGCGTGACAGGTTTTAGTGGCGGCGCATGCAGGTCATGCTTTTGCAAATACTTTAAGATCAGTTTAAACGACATTAACATCTAAGTGTATAAATAGATTATATTTTTACCTAACTTACATTGCGTTTTTTTTGAATCATGGTAGGTCAATTAAATACTCATGACGTCACCAGCAATGACATCTTGGGTGTCGTAAAGGAAATACTGGAAATTCAACGCCAAATTCTCCATGAGGCTGTTGATAAACTCTGTAAGGTATCCAAAGGGAAGCATCCTATGGAACCACCGAGAGACGCCCTCTGACCGATGAAGACTACATTCAAGAGGCCTGCATCTTCAGTCTATAACCGCTCCCCGATGGTGTGCTTCCATTGCAACCGAAAGGGACATGTCAAGAAGAACTGTCGACTGCTGCTGAATCAATGTTTGGTCTATGGAGCATCTGACCACTCTCTCAAGAACTGCCCCCGCCACATTAACAAGAAATCGACTACGACAATAGGTGTTTCTGGATCAGCATAGCGTAAACCACCCCTTGCTCCAAAACATCGAGTCTTTCATCAGGCCAAGTTGAACCAAACCGGGTGTCAAGCATTCATCGGGTCAGCTAGAGAAGCTGAGGCTGCAGAAACAGTAATCACTGGTATATCTGAACCTTTTTCCTCTACGTCAATTTGATGCCCAACGCCTTTATTGTCATTGGTAGCATACGTTATCATACTATAGGTATTTTTCTTCGTAGCTTGCCCCCTTTTTTATTTTGGAAGTTTTCCATTGCTTATTATCACAAAAGTCGCAACGACCTATTTCCATTGGTCAGCATTATTTTATTCGAATTTTTGAACCCTCAACTAGTAACTCGTGTTCCATTTTGATGAATCTTATTCTAGAATCTTCCTTTGATAACAACTAGAGTGACCATCCATCCATTGCACCACCATCATCACTCTTATGACCTTCCAATCGTCCTGAGATACTTCAAAGTCGCGTTTAATTTATCTAAACCATGGCTATACTCTTTTATAAGGAGGGTAGCAATCAAATTTTTCGATCATTCGAAGTTCGAGTTCGATAACGGAAGCAGATCGAAGGACGCTCAGAAGTATTTGAGGATGGTGTTAGAAAATTTGAGACGAGCCAAACCACGATGTGCAAGTGTAGGCTATTACGTCTTTATCATCTTTCTTAACCTTGATTTCTCTTCTACCCACTACTTTCGTCATGTACGCGATTTTCCATGGGTTGAATTATTTTCCCGCCTACCATCCCCCTCATTATTGCCTTTTGCATGCATCCTCTCCTCGAGCATCGGCCCCGTCTAACCTAGCCTAGCCTACCCTACCCTACCGAAGACTTCGGTGCCACCTTTTAAACCCCTCCTCACCTCCCTCACCAAACCCATCCCGTGGCTTCCTCGCTACTACAACGATGCCCAACTCTTCACCGTGTTCGTGAGCCCAACCCCTCTCGCCTCAAGCTCCCGATCTCACTCGAATATCTGCCATGCCACCTGACGTCGCTGAGCAGTTGTAGTCGTCGCACGACGTGGATTGACAACCGTCGATGGCCCTCTGATGTTCTGTTTTAGGATTTTTGGGTTTAGCGACGATCCTCATCGTCAGCCTCAACGCCGTCATATGGTTAAGATCTTGGCAAGTCGCGATTCTTAGGTTTCTTTTGAGCTCATTGCCATGAGTCTTACCCCTATTGGTGTCCCACATAGGCATCTTTGCAAGTCCACTCCTTCGAGTTTGCGGGACAGTGTGTTTTTGGATGTTGGCTTGTTTGAGATTGATGATGAGAGCTGTGGATATCCATAATTGGTGTTGGCAAGGAGTATCGTTGTCAATGGATATTGGCATGATGTTGGCCTTAGGTGTTGAAGTTGGATGTCGATCTTGTGTTTGGATTTGGATAATGGTTTCGGCATTAGATTGTTATTGGGCGTTATGGAAGTTAATATAAGGAGTGGCAGGGATGAATATAGTGATAAGTATGGTCTTTAGTAATTGGCCTTGTACTTGTTTATTTGTGTTGTTTTGGACGATGACTTGTTTTTGGTATTTATGGGAGTTGATGTCATTTGTGCACGGCTGGTTAAGGTATAACAGCACTAATGCATATGGATTTGTCATTACGTCTTTGTATGCTATATTGATGACTTACTTGGCTAGGCCCCGTTAGTCATCATTACCCTTAGTTGAAGTTTTAAACTTTGTGATCTTCTTTTTGATGTGTTTGAATAACTTGCTACTAGCTATCACCTCATGTTCCAAGTTCGAACAGATGTTATCATAATAACTATCATTTTTATGTAACGCCATATTAACTTTTGGCTACTTAAAAGTCGAGGTAATTCTTGTGATAATTCTGATTTCGGCACTAATTACGAAAGCGATGGTGATATTAATAGTATATATTTATTAGTAATATCTCTTGTTTTCTTGATGCTATGATATCGCATTATAATTATGTTATTAACAACTTATTTTACTAGGTCATTATCATTCATCAAGTATATCATTTATTGACTTAGCTTCTTAATAACAACATTTATTTGTTTCATAGAGTTTTGAGAAATTCAGAGGACGGAATTTTTATAAGGTGGGTAGGATGTGACGACCGGTATTCACCAGTACGTGTATATTCGTATTCTACGTATTTTCTTAAATCAAAAATATCTATTATACATTTGACAGCGATTTTTGAATCCTATGGCTGACTAGGACAAGCTGACTAGGACAAAAGGGTTGATAGAAAGACGGTTGGGATTTAATCTTGATGAATCAACGGTGAAGATGAGGGTTTGAAAAAATTTGAGAAGGAGAACTTTGAATTTTAGGGGGAAAGCCTTTGGGGAAGCCCTAAGACCTCATAATTGCCTGAAAAATTGTGCCGAAAAACACTGACAACACTCACAAATCAAACGGTAGCCCTCACAAATCAGACACATACACCCTACTCTGCTATGGAGAAAAAAAATTCTAGCATGCAGGAGGTTCTATCTCCCCCATTAAAAAAAGGAGAAAATTGCTTGATGCAAACGCCAAAAATCTTAAATTCGTTTCATTTCTATCTGATGTTGGATCTGTCTCCAATGCATTAGTATTAATAAAAATCTTCATGCATTTCATTCAGATGTTTAGATTTGTGGAATTTAGATGTTAGCTTTATCCACCGTTTGTTTTGGCCATTTCATTCAGATGAATGTACTGTCTTCTTTGATGTCACTTGCTTTTTCCCCTATTTCTAATAATTTTTCGAGTGAAGCTTCTCATCATCTATTTTTACGGTTTTTTAATAATCAGTTTTTCCCTCCTGGGGCGCAATGTAGTCGGAATAGATGATTTTAGACCCTCTCGAGTGCAGTCAGAGTTCGTTCAGATCAATATCAAGAAGGGCGAGGGAACGAACGGAGGGAAGAGGGTTGGGGCCCACATCGACGGAGGTGGTGGGGCCTATCGCAGCCATCACACCTCGGGAGGGGCCACTGGTATAAGCTGAGGGAGCTGGAGTTGTCGACGGGGGGCTGAGCGAGGAGAACGTGATAGGAGAGGACGGCTACAGGATCGTGTGTAAGGGAGTTCTAGCTGATAACGATGTAGTTGCTGTGAAGAATTTGCTCAATAACAAGTAATAATTTCTTCCTCTTCGAGGTATGTTGTTATGGATTTAAGAAATTAGTGGTTGCTGTTGTAAAATTTTATTTTTTGTTGATTATTTTTGGATCGTTGAAATTGACTTCTGGATTTTTCATAAAAAAGAATCTTTGATTACGAATTTGTAAATTAATTGTATGATAAATTTTAAATTATAAAGTGTGAGAATTCACAGGAATTAGCATGCATTTCAAGTGTATAGCTGTGTAATTAGGATCATGGCACTTGAATTTGATTTCATACTAAAAAGAGTGCCTAAAAACTACCATCCCTCACAAAATCACTTCCTCACTTTTTCTCACTATCTACTTTGAGTTATTGACCACTGCTTTAAAGATATGATTTTCTTATAAAAATAAATTAATTCATAGTTTTTGTTTGATCATTTTCTTAAACATAGTTAAATACAGGGTTCCTCTGGAAGTAGTAAGAATAATCATGAGATGATAGTGAGATGAATTCATCAGACGAGGAGAAGGATGTCTCTAAAGACGAAGTACATACGGGAAATTATTCACATCACAGATACCTTTTTTTGTCTTTTCTTTGTTTACATCATTCTTTTATATCCCCCTCATAGTTGTTGTTATTTATTTGGATCAGATCAAAAAGGAGAATCAACCACTCGAGAATCCACCAAAGTCCTATTCTTGAGTAGAGACCCTGAAATCGATGAGGAGTCTATTTGGAGCGACGAAGGGAATTCATCGAATATCAATGATGTATGTTAAGATCTTTTGTTGAATACATCACTTTATTTATACATTTTTGATATCAATTTTT
>JAULAV010003831.1:0-25000 GCA_030789695.1 Scilla litardierei
TGTATGTTCCACATCAGTCGCCTCTCGTGTCTTTCCAAAACTTCCTGAGATTTTCTCAGCTTACCCATATTGCGACCAGTCACTTGTAAAAGGATTTACAGTCCCATGTTAGTTTTACAGGCGCCTGTCTTCTCTTCATCAGTTGATTGTCCACATGGTAAGTTACCGTTTGAATTCTCACCTACCCTCTGACATAGTGCATCAATCGACTGTGTTTTGTTCAACAGTCGACTGTCGACTATGTAAATTCTATCTGTTGGCTTTTTCTCCACGGATTTCAAAGGGGTTTTTGGGGGATTCAGTTTGAGGGTTTTGGGGAACCTATAAAGAGAGCTTCTACTGTTCCATTGAGGGGTTAATCATCAATTCTTGAGAAACCATAGCTTTCAATCTTCTTGAGAATTGCAATCTTTTCCTCTCTTGCTCTCGAACCTAGAATCAAAGTGATCTCTTATAGGCAATTGGTGGTGATAAGAGAAAGGGCTTTTCTCTCTTCTAAGAGAGACCTCAACACATAACACACTTGCTCCTTCAAGTTCTACTTCAAGGCATAGGTGATTGTAAGTGTTGTTATTTCAATATTTCATATCTTTCGTAATTAGATTAACTCTCGGTTTGTGAGAGTGGTTTGCTTGCTCCCAAGTTGTGGGAGTCAAGGACATCGAGTGTATTTCTATTTCACTTGTAGGGTTGCTACACTTGGTTTTAAACGAAACCTCAAATTAGGGTTCTAACTTGAGTATCCGGTGGTATCTGGGTGGAAGGGACGTAGGATTACCGGAAATAAGTCGGAAGTTGACTTGGGTAATCTGAACCCTTGAAACATCCTTGTATTTACATTGTTTCAATTTAGGGTTTATTTACATTCCGTATTAATTATTGGTTAGGAATTTAATTTGGTATAACTATCGTTTTAAATTGCATAAACACTATTCAACCCCACCTTCTAGTGTTTTCCTCATAGCCAGGTCCTTACAAGTTTCTCCAAGCCTTACGACAAACCGAGTTTTTGATTGTCATGCTAGCGGAGTGGCCCCCAACCTTACGATCGATCGGATGGTTGGACTGCTAAGTGGAGCTGCCCCCAGCCTTACGGCAAACTGAGTTTATGGTCGGCTTGCTGGGGGAGTGGCTCCCAGCCTTACGGTCGATCAGTCGGTCGGTCTGCTAGGCAAGCTGCCCCCTAGCCTTACGATAAACCGAGTTTTCGATCGACCTGCTGGGGTGGTGGCCCCAGCCTTATGTCCAATCGGATGGTCGGCCTACTGGGGGAGTTACCCCAGCCTTACCACAAACCGAGTTTTCGATCGGCCTGCTGGGGGAGTGGCTGCCAACCTTACGACCAATCAGATGGTCGGCCTGCTGGGGGAGTTTCCCAAGCCTGATGGCAAACCGAGTTTACGATCGGCTTACTGGGGGAGTGGCCCCCAGTCTTATGGTCGATTGGTCGGTCGGCCTGCTAGAGGAGCTGCTCCCAGCTTTACGATAAACCGATTTTTTGATTGGCCTGCTGGGGGAGTGGCCCCCAACCTTACGGCCAATCGGACGGTCGGCCTGCTAGGGGAGTTGTCCCCGACCTTACGGCAAACCGAGTTTTCGATCGGCATACTGGGGGAGTGGCCCCTAACCTTACATCCAATCGGATGGTTGGCCTACTGGGGGAGTTGACCCAGCCTTGTGACAAATCAAGTTTACGATCGGCCTGCTGGGGGAGTGGCCCCCAGCCTTACGGTCGATCGGATGGTCGACCTGCTGGGGAGCTGCACCCAACCTTACATCAAACCGAGTTTTTGATCAGCTTACCGGGGGAGTGGTCCCCATCCTTATGGCTAATCGGATGGTCGGCCTGCCAAAGGAGTTGCCCCAGCCTTACGACAATACTCTGTCTCCTTTGTGTCAAGCTTGACAAGTGGCACACGAGCATTTGGAAGGGAAACGATCAAGTACAAGGGGACTCGTCAGTGTTTTATTGTAAAAGGAAAGTACATTCTAGAAGGAAAGACACCAAAGAGATAAGATAAAAAGGATCGGGCGAGGTGATGTCGCCTTTTTTATGTTCCTTATCGTTCCATTGCTCACTCGATGATTCAGAGTGGGGGTCTGGACATTGTTTATCCCCTTTTATTTATCCACTGGCCTGGAGAGGCCTTCTCCTGAGCCTGTTTTTGGAGCATCGACTAAATTTTTCAGGTTTCCACGGCTGATCAGCTGGTCAATATCTTTCTTTAGGTACCAACAGTCATCAGTGTCCTGCCCGTAGTCTTTGTGGTATTTGCAGAATTTTGTCTCATCCTTCTGGCCACCTTTCATCCTCGAGGGATGCTTATTGATATGACCTTCACTGTAGGCCTGGGTCAGGACACCGTCCTGGGGGGGCATTCATCTTTACGGGAGCCGCTTCATTTTTGCATGGTCACCCCCAGGGGTTCTTTTCTTCCAGCTTGCGATCTATTGGATCGCGGTGCATGCTCTCGTCATGCTTTGAGCTCTTCTTTGTCTCGGTCGGAGCTCTGATGGACCTTCCTCTTTTACGACCAGGGCTTCTTCCCCCAGAATAAATAGCTCTACCCGGGCCATAAGCTGATCTAGGTCCTTAGAGGGGTCGTGGTGCATGGATTTCTTGAGATCTTTGTACTATATCCATGTCTTCAGGGCCACCATGATGATCTCCTTTGGGCGTTGAAGCACGGCATGTAATCCCTTAGTGCTTCGCAGTGCCTCTGCACCACGTCAAACAGGTGGTTCGAGCTCTTCTTCCTCCTCTGCCCAGCCATGAACTATCAGAAGAAGGTCTGGGATAACTCCCAGAAACTCCCGATGGATTGATCAGGGAGGCCGTTATACCACTCCCTTACTAATTTCTACAGAGTGGTGTAAAAGCCTCTGCAAAGTTGGGTGTCGTCGGCCCCCTGGAACTCCATGATCCCCTTGTAGTCCTAGACATGCTCTTGGGGATCTCTAGTGCCAACTTACATCTCCAAGTTTTGTACCTTGAATTTGGACGATACCCGTAAGGAAGTGATGCTCTTCGCCAGCGGTTGTGGTCATCCCCATGGTTTACCGAAGGGGGTTTGCACAGCTGGTCGGGGAAGGTGTAGGAGGGACCACCCCCACGATCGCCTGAGTCGTGCCTCGAAGTTAGTGTCAGTGAGGTTTCTACTTAGCTCCGCTCTCTGCGGCTTGCCCGTCACTTTCAACGGGGGCTCCTACTCTGCCCTCGTCAGTCGTCAGTGGTTGGGTGGTTGCTCGATCGTTCTCGGTACGAACGTGATCGTTTGGATGTGGCCCTAGATGGTTCGTCCTGGGTATGCCCGCTTATTTGCCTCCCCTCATGTCAGGGGGGAGACGGGGGTTCGGGATCACCCGGGGGAGAAGGAGGGGTCCCCGAACCGTTGCTCCGGGTTCAGGTATTCTCTGGCATGGTCCGCGACCGCAGTGGAGCACAGCATGGGGCGTCGCCCTGAGTAGTCTGGGAATCCTGGTGGCCCCCTCACCTGGGGGTGTTGCATGTCAGTGAGCTGTTGTACTGCTACTACCAGTGTCTGGATACTTGCATTCATTTCCATGGCGAACAGGTGGAATTATTTGCGGGTTATCGGGTGTGATTCAGCAGACCCTTCAGCCAAATGGTCAAAGCCAGTGTCGGGCAGTGAGTAGCAGCCATCCTCTGGGATAGGTGGCATGTAGGGCCCTCCATCGTTGTACTGCTCCATGCTAGGTATTGTGGATGACGTGGGTGATGATCTTGTTCCCACAGATGATGCTAGATGTTTCAGGGTGTTATCTCACCACAGGTTGGTAGTACGGAGGTCCAAAGGTCATCGTTGACTTTGGAAGACAAAAAGGACCATCGAGGCCGGTCGGTTGAGCAGACTGTGATGCAAGGATGCTCGAAACCAAGCGAAAAGATGCTGACGATGGGCTTCGACTGGATGATACCCACTGGGATCGGTCGGTCGAGCGGAGTCCAATGCGAGGATGCTTGGAGCCGAGCGATGAGACGTCGAAGTTGAGCTTCGGTGGGATGACGTCTCTTTCGATCCGTAACATGAGGAACTCGTCAGAGGTGGTCGGACCTTGGTTTTGACCATGTCCCCTCTGATGCCTAAGTCAGATCTTAACTAAGAAGTTCTCGGTGGAATCGAGACTGGCTCACGGAGAGACCGTGCATGAGTTCTCAGGCCGAGATGTGGAGGATAAATATACTGTGGAAGAAGGTCTAAAGAGAAGGTATACCTGGGTGTCAGATATCCATAATTTGGGTCCTTTTGGCCTTTGGCATGTCGGTTTACTTATAGGAGAGTGTCACGTCAATGCCTCCTCTCGATACGACTTTGCATTCATGGCATTCATGGCTCCTCCCGTCGCGCTCGCCTGCATTGATAGTTGCTTGAATGCCCATCAACGTGGGCTCAGTTTAGGGAGGGATTTCTTCAATCGTAGAGAGCCCGCTATACATTGGGCTTTGGTCTTGTGCCGAGGGTCTCGCTCTGTCCTTGAGGCCTCATGGTCCGCAGGGGACGTCAGACCGAGCGGTCGGTCCACTTTTCTTCCGGCCCATTTGGGGGTTTGTATCAGTAAGACCTGATACCTTTGGGGCCAGACTATATACACCGCATCAAATGCGGGGTATACAAGCTTTTTTCTCAAAAAAGAAAGAAGTGACACATCAAAGGGCCCTCTGATGTGACATCCTTTTCCTGTTTGGGAAATAAATGATTGGATACACCGCATTCTACGGTATATATAGCAATCATCTACCTTTGGACAAAAGCTCGAGAAATCTAAGTCCCCCTCTTATAGGTTAGGTAAGGTTATGGATGATAATGAGCTAAGGCCACCCAACCCGAGCCCGAAAAAACCTGATCGTGATATGAACCTATCAAAAACTAGTTGATAATTGGGACCATTTAATTTTGCGTAGGGTAGGCGCCTACCCTACACTCGACCTACATTAGCTTGATCCATTGTATGCCCATTTTCAAGCCATATCCTACAAGGCTCAAGTATAGCATAGTCAAGCACACGATCACAAGAGAAATTTTTCCCTTGGCTTTACTTACGTGCAGTCATATTCGAAGATAAACCTCATTTGTGCTGCACGTTGCATTCGTTATTTTTTTGTCTAATTCGTCTCCCTTACTTACTTATATTTGAAATTTGATAGTTATGTTTATTTCTAGTTAACCTTATCTCTAGTTTGGTTAAAGCCCACTAGAAAGACTTAGGTCAAGGTTCAGAGCCCATTTAACTAAAGCGAGGGATCGACGCAGCCCTTAGTTTAAGGCCCAAAAATTTTGGGGCTTAAGAATATGTTTACCATATACCTGCCATGCCCGGCCCTTGGCCCATTATCATCGTCAGGTAAGGTAAGGCCTAAATTCTTGAATTTAAACCTTTTTGGAAAATCAATTTAATTTTAAGGTCGCGTGGTTCTATAAATAATTCTATGGTCAAATGTCAAATCCCATTAGATTTTTAGCTAGTGTATCAAATAAGTATGAGATATAGAATATTTAACTTATGATTCCTATTTTGCGATTAAAATTTATGCAATACCAAAATAAGGAGAAAAAAGAAAGGTATAACACAACTTCCAAATCATAAGTTTACAAAATTGTTGCAAGTGATAAGATTATGGGAGGATCTACAAGCCAATATGAGAGTGCGGTTATAAAGGAGACGACGAATAAGGATTTCAATGTGGATTTGGATGTAGATTTTGGTTAGGGTAAGTATTCAAAAGAGGAAGGATGATGGAGGTAATATTTGGGTTGTTGGGGTTGGGTTTAGAATTGAGTTAGGGTCAGGATGGTAAGAAGCAGTGATGGGGTTGGCTTTGTAATCTAGGTGAGTGGAGAGTGATACAACCCCCGAATGGGCTGGAAAGAAACGAGCCAACCGCTCTACCCAGTGCCACCACGGGCCCTAGCCCAAGGTCCCCTCGAGCGGATCGTGATATCTCTGCCCAATACCACAGCTCAGAGGGATGTGGACTCTCCGCGATCGAGGAACCCTCTCCTTGGATCACACCCGCCTTGATTACGATTCAAACCAAAATCAATGCAAGCGGGTGATGTGTCCATATTTTCTATACATTTATCGCATTATTTCACGCCATTTTAGTCACTTAAAACTCATTTTTATCGCTCTATCGATAGTTTATCGTTTTATATCACTTTCGAAGCTTTATTCTCATTTTCAACAGTTTTGGGGGATTTGGAGCAAAATGGATCCATGAACACATCTGAGATCACCAGAGCATCAAAGGCGCAGCTTGCTAGGTGCTTGACATAGTGGAGAAGAGATGTTTAGGAGATGAAGAGGAAAGAAAGAGAAGACAGCAAGAGACTAAGGCCTTCCAAGATTTTAGCATTTTTCAGACTACTCAGCCAAGTGGACTTGTCCACTCGTTCCGAATAGGTTTAGCCAAAGAAGCAAGCAGCACAAGGAAAAAGGAGTCACTCGGACCGACTAGTTTAGCTACTCGGTCGAATGAAAGCACAAGAGAAGAGGGCTTCGACACTTAGTCGGTTGGAGGAGCTTGAAGGCTACTCGACTAGTATCTTCGCTACCTGGTCGAACAAAGTTATTGACAGAACAACATTTTCAAAGCTTCTGCAGCTCCTACAGCTCGACCGAGCAGACATGTCCACTCGACCGAGTGCCAAGGTGACTCTGTTGAGTGAAAAATGGGACAGAGCGACGTTTTCAAGCCAAGCACAAGGCTCTGTAGCCCGACCGAGTGGACCATCCACTCGGTCCGAGCGACCACTTCTCCAGTGGAATACCTAGGGCATCGATGGCAAGACGAAGCCCGACTCGGACCGAGTGGCATTGCCACTCGGTCGAGTTGGGCGGCTCTCCAATGCAGAACTGGGCCGATTTTGGGCTTTTCCTTGGTTTTTGTTGGGTCCATACCCATATGTATAAAAACGATATTTCCATCCTTAAGTTAGAGGAGTTTACTTTTAGATTAGTTTGAGTTTTCTTTAGTCGTCGCTTATTCTTGGGAAGCAAAGCTTGGATTTTTGGAGACGCTTTTGCATTGGAACCTTGTGATTCTTAATTTTCTAAAGAAAACTTCTTTATTATATTGGTTTGGTATTGAATCCTTTCTCTTTTCCTTACTGATTATGATATTAATCCCTACGACGATGTTTAATCTTACTATTGTGATTACTATTATTGTTTTTATCGCTTTCGCTATAAAATGTGAGTAATTCCATGTAGTGATAATGAAAGAGCCCTAGGATTTTTGGGTTTAGATGTGAAAGTTATGATTTTTATGATAATTTGGTGAATATGAACGTGATGTGGTTAATCTAACCAAGTTTATAGTGTTCTCATCTAGGGTTTGTGATCCACAATGGTGACACTTGCCCTAGATATTATCTTATAGGCTTGATTCGGGTCATTAGTGGATTCACTTAGGGTTCGTGATCTACGATACTGGCACGCACTTTATGGGTCTCCTTCGATGCACTATATCACTAATTGATGATCTACGATAGTAGCATCAATAAGAGCCATCATATCACGAATCAAAGCTCGAATTCACGATAGTGACGTGAGTGGAGATTGAGAATTTATTGTCGATCGTAATGCACTCATTGCGTACAATGCCATCCATGATGGTGGGGCTAAGCACGAGATACGTTAGATGAGTAGTTCAACGATAGTTGGCTACGATTTCACATTCAATATGCAACAATATCACCCTAAGAACTAAACCTAACCTAGAAATTATAACTAGCATTAATATCCAACGATCCTAGTGGTGACTCCTAGCACCATAGTCTTCATTCTAATGTTATTAATTGTGAGAGGTTTTCGTGACAAAACTCTTGGATATACATATAACTGACACAGTCACACAACTCTGAACAAAACCCCAAGGCTTATACCAATCGTCTTGCCTGTGGATCGACACCCTTTACTATATTATAAAGCCTTGACAACGTACACTTGCGGACTCAAACAAGCTTTTGGCACCATTGCCAGAGAAGCAACTGTTTATTTGGGTTATTTTTCTTATTTGTAGACGTGTTGGTTTCTCCATCCACTCCTATCGTATTTTTATTCTTTTTTCTTTGTTGCTAATATTTTCTCTGAGTTTCTTGATTGTGCATGAACACACGTCTTGGGGGATCTGACGGTTTGCTGCAGTTTAACCCTGAGATCAAAAGAACAGTAAGAAGACTTCGAGCTGAGCGGATGCAGAAACTTCTGGAGGATCAAATGGTAGATCAACCTCCTCCTCCACCTCCACCTCCACGTCAGAACAATATTGAGGATTATATGAAGCCCAACCTTTCGAACATATGCTCATCTTAAAACCGCAGCTGGCAGCAGGGAATTTTAAGTTAAAGACGAGCTTGATAACATTGATGTAGCAGGATGCCATCCATGGACATCCTCATGAGAATCCTAATCATCACATTGATCTATTCTTGGCGAAGTACGAAACCTTTCAGGTAAACAATGTGAGTGAAGACGCCATCAAACTTCGATTGTTCCTGTAACGGCCGCTTTCCGACCGTTCGTATTTTCTACGTACACGTACTTTTTCGTGCACGTATTTTATTTGGTTTTTCTGAGCTCCGGCATGAGCGATGCGATATGCCGTTGTGATCGTTTGGGAGTGTAGAATTTTATAGTAATTTTTGGGAACGTCTTTTCACGGCTCGTTTTCTCGCAAAACGATTTTGAAAGATAGGGGCGTTTTAGTCATTTGACTCAAAACGCCGTTTCCAATTTTACGTAAATTATTGGTAGGCGTTATGCATGATCGGACACCGTAGCCCCATACTTCTCGTCTCCACGATCGTCCCGGTATTTTCGGATTATTTTTCCGATGCCCGTAGTGGAAGATATCCCCTAATCAATTTCAACCGTTGATTAGCCACTAATCATTTGAAATTCAAATCTAATCAATTCCTAATCAAATCTCATACGTATCATGGGAAATATTTCTGTCACTACTCTCACCCAACCTTTCCCCACTTTGCACACCTCTTCACTCACCCTCTCTCCTAGTCATCCCTCAACTTATACCCCTTTTTAAAACCTCTTTAGCAACTTTCTCTCTTTTAAAACCAACTCTCCCCAAACCCTACATGAAACGCAAGCAAGAGGAACCCATTAGCCGCCGGCTTCTTGCTCTTCCTCCTCGCCGCCGGCAACCACCACCAGCCCCCCAACTCCGGCCACCACCCTCTCCTCCTCCTCCTTCTCCTCCTCCTCTCCAAAGCTCTCAAAAGCCATCTAAAACCACACAAAACACAGCCCAGGCCAGAACTGCGCCTCGCCGGAAAACACCGCCGGCCGGCCACCTCCGGCCACCCCTCCGGCGACCACCACCCCTGATCGACTCCCCTCTGACCCCCCAAGCATCTCCACCTCCCCTTACCCTCTTCCCTCATCTCTATCTCCCTCAAAACGCTTTCAAACACAACCCAAACGACAGTTTTACAGATCTGCGCCACCGCCGGAAAAACTCACGCCCACCGGCCATCCGGCCACCTACGACGACCACCCTACCGCCGTTGGATTCCTATCGAAACCACCTACCAACTGCAATTTTCCTCACGCTCATAGCCGACCTGTATCTCCCGGAATCCTCGTCGGAACACGTCGCATCCGCTGTTTTTCACAGATCTGGAAGCTGAACTTCGTCGCCCGCGCACGGCCACCTCCGACCACCCCCGGTGACAACTCCACTGCCGTTGGCTTCGTCTTGAAGTCCTTTACCCACTGCAAATTCCCGTTTCCGCTGTTCGTCTCTGAAATTTCACTGAGACGCGCGACAACGGACGTGGCGCGAATCTGTCCTCCCCGGCTTCTCACGGCCGCCCACCACCGTGGGCTCACGCCGTCGGCCATCCACCGGGTCGAGCATCTTTCTTTGGTCCCACTTCATCTACCAACAGCCTCCTTGGACTCTCAGAGTTCACGTGCATTGCTGCACGCACGTACTTTTAGCCGACGTCGCCGTTATCGTGAAGAACCGTTGCGCTACTCGCAACGGGAGGAGGATCGCTGATTAGCTCGCTGATTTCACGCCACCACCCCGCTGTCCAGAGATACCTCGCTGCGCTACCCGTGGCCGAGGAGTTCCAGACGGCGTCGACGTTTCGCCGTTCAGACCCGACTTCCTCTTGTTGGACGACATTACGAGGTTAGTTTCCCTAACGAGTAGTAAAACCCACACCGTAGTAAAACTGAACCCTAAACTAAAACTGGACAACTACAATTAAATTTACTTTTCCGCATCAGTAAAATGTTGTCACTATAGAAGATCGACGATCGGACTTCTTGACTGTGCACATAGGATAGAATCGTCGGATAGGCTGAACAGACATTTTGACGGGTGACTATTAGGGTAGCCCCGATTAACCTAGAAATGAGCCCTAATAGGAATTACTGAAAACGAGACCTGACACCATCGCCATGGCACTGTTTCAGACGGACTTCCGCGGACGAGACGCTTGGACGAGACGCTTCGAGAGGATGACACACTCGCCATCGCAGGCAAGTGTACCCACTTGCATTTTTGATCGCGTCTTGGTCTTAAATTGTTAGAACTGTTAGACTGTGAGTGTTTAGATCTGGACGTGAAATGATAGCGTCTGGGTCACCCTGACGACTTAGACTTGATGACGAAGTCTAAGTCCGACGAACAACAACTTGTGACACCTTAGGATTATCTTGTGTGTGCGTGCGTGTGGACACCCTAGAATAACTCTCCCGTACACTGGTCGTGTCTTGTCCCTGTTACACAAAAAGCCTTCGGGCGTTTCAGATGCTTCCCGAGCGGAAGTGATCTCCGTGATACAAAAATCCTGCGGGCGTTTCAGATGCTCTCCTTGCGGGAGTGATCTCCGTGATACAAAAAGCCTGCGGGCGTTTCAGATGCTTCCCGAGCGGAAGTGATCTCCGTGTTACAAAAAGCCTACGGGCATTTCAGATGCTTTCCTTGCGAAAGTGATCTCCGTGTTACAAAAAGCCTACGGGCGTTTCAGGTGCTTTCCTTGCGAAAGTGATCTCCGTGCTTCCTGTCCTGAGTTCTGGGGTTTGGGGTAGGGTTGAGCGTGCGCACGGTGAGAGGGTCTGATCCCCCTCGAACCGTAAGGCGTGAACCCTTCGTGTTTTACAAGTCCTGTCAGTCGTGTCTTGTCCTGTCTTCTCTTGTCCAGTTCCGTCTTGTCCTGACACCTTTAGGATAGTCCCGTAGTTGGTAGCACACGCTACGACTACTACTTGTCACGTTTTACTTTCCTGCTGCGCTTTACTTTCTTTTGTTCCTCTGTTATAACCTCAGCATGCTAATCAACCAATAAACTATTGTGTAATAGAACCTTAGCATGCTAATCAATCAGTAAACCGTTGTTTAAAGTTCTGTGCACTTGCGGTAAAGTCTAACCCTTCTTGTAGACTTTACCTGACGTACAGTTTCCTTCTTTGGTGATGTATATCAGGTGCTCAGCCAGAGCTCGTGGACGAGGCAGACTCACTGGAGTACGAGGAGCCGAGGACGTCGACTCGGAGCACGTGCCTGACGAGGACCAGACCTTGAGGTCTTCTTAGTCGTCACTCTCAGAGGTTACTACTTTTAGTTTACTTTTAGATAGTTCGTTGCCATGTTTAGGCTTCTTGTTAGACCTTGTACTCGTTGGATATTATAGCTCTAATTTAATGAATGCAACTTCCTTTCTGTACTTCCTATTGTTTCGAACTTTATTAATGCAAGAACCTGAAATTTTTTTTTAATGGTACCCCTTACAGACGCTTATTGGGTCCGAGCTTCTCAGCTCTGGCCTAAGCGGGCCTTAGTCACGCTTCGCCTCTGTCCATTTTGGGAAGCGGGGCGTGACAGGTTTTAGTGGTGGCCCATGCAGGTCCATGCAAAAGTTCGGAACAATAAAGGTACCGCATTCATTTAATATCCACGTACGAGTCTGAATTAGTTTCCCAGTCTTAGATGGTAGGAAGACTTATATAGACACCCAGGTTGGCAGTCTGACGCCTTGGTTAGGAATTAGTCATCCTCGTCCTAGAATACCTTAGTAGCCACTTGACTCTGACCGTGTTAAATTTCCTAGAGCCCTTCTTTTAGTTTAGTCGATCGCCCAGCTCCATTGACTTCGGGCCCAGCAGAACTAACCTGGATTCTCTTAGGAACCTTATCTTTAGATCCTGATTATAGACTAGCTCATTAGGAAGTCTTAGAGCTGAGTTATCCTAATCTTTAGACGACCCGATAATTAGGACCCCTGACTTCTATCGTCCCTTTGATCATTACACTTTTGTGTTATCTGCCATAGAGTCCCATCATAGCTTCCGTAAATCATGTCATGTGTGTAACCATCATGCGATCATCTTTCTTTTCTCCCGATTCACGTGATCGCTTCCTGACGGTCATCGTAGATCCTTCGAATCTTTCTCTTTGCCAATTTTGCCTCCTCTAAAAGTACTTTCGAAATTCCTTATTCAGTTTCTTCGCTCAGCTTAATTTCTTTGAAAACCCCTATACTACATATTTAAAATTTCTTGTTTTTTCGGTTGAATTAAAATTCTTTTATTGACTTGAAACCTTCTTGGTCGTAAATTCTTAGGTTACTATCTCGTACTCGCTTTCGAATCATTATCTTTTGAATTTCGGTTTTAAAACTTGTTACTATTTTGAAAATTCAATATTATTCTTTTTATAATATAAAAAAAAATTTCTAACCACTTAACGTGCATACTTTTTTTTAAAATATTTCCTAAACTAGAGGGAACTCCAATTATTTTATTATTATTATTATACCAGTTCTATGTTCTTCGCGACCACATTTCAAAATCTTTGTTAAACTTACTTTCATTTGCAAAACAACCGCTACCTCACCCCACTTTTATCTGCTTTCATCCAACTTTTTCTCCAAAATTATAATAATTTTTACCGTCTGCTCACTTTTCCCTACATATTTTTTAAGTATAAAGTATACGATATCATATTTTACACGTAAATCTCCTTCATCTATCTAATTATTCTGAGAAATATTTTTGTTCTTCCAACCAACTATCTCCTTACCCCGCCTTGTTGGAACTCGTTCTTTCCGATCTTATTTCGGTACACTTTTGGTCGCGGCTTCCTTTCAGTTGTGTAGACATTAGTGCATGTAGTTGCCTGTGTCAACTCTAGTTTAGTAGTGGGCCCTTTGGTTTGTGATGTCGTCGTAATGCATGTATATAAGTAGAGTGTGAACCTGTATGAGTGTGC
The DNA here is from genome assembly GCA_030789695.1 of Scilla litardierei. Classification (NCBI taxonomy): domain Eukaryota; kingdom Viridiplantae; phylum Streptophyta; class Magnoliopsida; order Asparagales; family Asparagaceae; genus Scilla; species Scilla litardierei. The sequence goes on from JAULAV010003831.1 coordinate 13,265, forward strand.
TACCCTTAGTATTCTTAATGATCGTCTCTTTTGTCATGTGTGTATAATCAGTGTTATCCGTAATATACGTATGGAGTTGTCTGAATGATGGTATTCATATAGGTATGGATAGCGTCATAGCAGGCAATTCCTTAGACTTAGTCTTTCGTATATGAATAGGGTCATAGCAGACAATTTCCTTAGACGTAGTTTTCGCGATTATAGAATAGCTTAACTTTGACTGAATGTGATTGTATCAAAACTTCGTTTTCTTTTAAACCAAACCTTTAAAGTTTTTGAAATTAGCTCACAAGATCACAAATCAATTATCCTTCCCCATCCATTACCACGACTCCACACGTTTTTTCCAAATGTTTTAAAAATGTGTCACTGGTTTTAAGTTTCCCTTTCTCTTCTCTCTCTCCATTTTGGAATGTTATGTTATAGTTGTTATAGTTTTGGGACTAGCTATTATTGTTGTAGGATTTTGTTTGCGGGTAGGCTCAGGGAGAGATGAGATTTGTTATAGCATTGATTAACCGATTTTGGAACAATATGATATTGGAATAGATTTCTTTCGGATGAGAAGATGAGCTGTCCAAAACTTATTTATGATACCGATGTGAGACGGACTCATTGGAGAATTCTGGTTGAATGAAATTATATGCGAGGAGATGATAACTTATCAGACTTGAGGCTTAGACGGGTGGTAGGTGGGAGTAACTGCAGAGTATAGTATGAGTCAGGATGATCACGAGAATTAGTAGAACTTTGTAAGCATCAAGACTTGGTTGTCGAGTTGACGTGAGAAGGCTTTGAGAATGATGCAACGCATCGAGATAAATGGATGGTTAGGTAGTCGGACTTAATATTGCTTGGGATTAATTATAGTGAGTAGGATAAGATATGATTTTGGTAGTTCAATTATTTGGCGGATAAATTTATGAGAAGATATGACAAGTAATGTATTAAGGACACGGCGATTGTTGATTTGTGAAAGGTGTTTTAAGATAGACAAAGTTTTTGTCTTGGATTGGTGATTGACTAGGACATCTTCTTAGCGATTGATTAATATTGGGAAGAGATTGAGAAATTTAAAGATGTTATGGAGCGATGATGTTTAATGGAGTGGTATGGTTTGAGGTGATGATCATTATTCTTTTATGAGAACTTGGGGTTGGAAATTTGAACAACAGTGATGGGTCTATAGTTAAGTGTTAGGATGTGAGATTAGTTGTGGCTTTATCCAGTGAAAAGAAGGGCTATGATGGATTATTTGAGGAACGATATTGAAGTTTTAATGATCAGAGATCATGGAGTGGAGGATAGGAGTTGTAAGCTTAGGTATTTATAAATTTTGTAATTAGTCTTAGTATGAGTGATTCCGAGGACGGAATCATTTCTAAGGTGGGTAGAATGTAACGGCCGCTTTCCGACCGTTCGTATTTTCTACGTACACGTACTTTTTCGTGCACGTATTTTATTTGGTTTTTCTGAGCTCCGGCATGAGCGATGCGATATGTCGTTGTGATCGTTTGGGAGTGTAGAATTTTATAGTAATTTTTAGGAACGTCTTTTCACGGCTCGTTTTCTCGCAAAACGATTTTGAAAGATAGGGGCGTTTTAGTCATTTGACTCAAAACGCCGTTTCCAATTTTACGTAAATTCTTGGTAGGCGTTATGCATGATCGGACACCGTAGCCCCATACTTCTCGTCTCCACGATCGTCCCGGTATTTTCGGATTATTTTTCCGATGCCCGTAGTGGAAGATATTCCCTAATCAATTTCAACCGTTGATTAGCCACTAATCATTTGAAATTCAAATCTAATCAATTCCTAATCAAATCTCATACGTATCATGGGAAATATTTCTGTCACTACCCTCACCCAACCTTTCCCCACTTTGCACACCTCTTCACTCACCCTCTCTCCTAGTCATCCCTCAACTTATACCCCTTTTTAAAACCTCTTTAGCAACTTTCTCTCTTTTAAAACCAACTCTCCCCAAACCCTACATGAAACGCAAGCAAGAGGAACCCATTAGCCGCCGGCTTCTTGCTCTTCCTCCTCGCCGCCGGCAACCACCACCAGCCCCCCAACTCCGGCCACCACCCTCTCCTCCTCCTCCTCTCCAAAGCTCTCAAAAGCCATCTAAAACCACACAAAACACAGCCCAGGACAGAACTGCGCCTCGCCGGAAAACACCGCCGGCCGGCCACCTCCGACCACCCCTCCGGCGACCACCACCCCTGATCGACTCCCCTCTGACCCCCCAAGCATCTCCACCTCCCCTTACCCTCTTCCCTCATCTCTATCTCCCTCAAAACGCTTTCAAACACAACCCAAACGACAGTTTTACAGATCTGCGCCACCGCCGGAAAAACTCACGCCCACCAGCCATCCGGCCACCTACGACGACCACCCTACCGCCGTTGGATTCCTATCAAAACCACCTACCAACTGCAATTTTCCTCACGCTCATAGCCCACCTGTAGCTCCCGGAATCCTCGTCGGAACACGTCGCATCCGCTGTTTTTCACATATCTGGAAGCTGAACTTCGTCGCCCGCGCACGGCCACCTCCGACCACCCCCGGTGACAACTCCACTGCCGTTGGCTTCGTCTTGAAGTCCTTTACCCACTGCAAATTCCCGTTTCCGCTGTTCGTCTCTGAAATTTCACTGAGACGCGCGACAACGGACGTGGCGCAAATCTGTCCTCCCCGGCTTCTCACGGCCGCCCACCGCCGTGGGCTCACGCCGTCGGCCATCCACTGGGTCGAGCATCTTTCTTTGGTCCCACTTCATCTACCAACAGCCCCCTTGGACTCTCAGAGTTCATGTGCGTTGCTGCACGCACGTACTTTTAGCTGACGTCGCCGTTATCGTGAAGAACCGTTGCGCTACTCGCAACGGGAGAAGGATCGCTGATTAGCTCGCTGATTTCACGCCACCACCCCGCTGTCCAGAGATACCTCGCTGCGCGACCCGTGGCTGAGGAGTTCCAGACGGCGCCGACGTTTCGCCGTTCAGACCCGACTTCCTCTTGTTGGACGACATTACGAGGTTAGTTTCCCTAACGAGTAGTAAAACCCACACCGTAGTAAAACTGAACCCTAAACTAAAACCGGACAACTACAATTAAATTTACTTTTCCGCATCAGTAAAATGTTGTCACTATAGAAGATCGACGATCGGACTTCTTGACTGTGCACATAGGATAGAATCGTCGGATAGGCTGAACAGACATTTTGACAGGTGACTATTAGGGTAGCCCCGATTAACCTAGAAATGAACCCTAATAGGAATTACTGAAAACGAGACCTGACACCGTCGCCACGGCACTGTTTCAGACGGACTTCCGCGGACGAGACGCTTGGACGAGACGCTTCGAGAGGACGACACACTCGCCATCGCAGGCAAGTGTACCCACTTGCATTTTTGACCGCGTCTTGGTCTTAAATTGTTAGAACTGTTAGACTGTGAGTGTTTAGATTTGGACGTGAAATGATAGCGTCTGGGTCACCCTGACGACTTAGACTTGACGACGAAGTCTAAGTCCGACGAACAACAACTTGTGACACCTTAGGATTATCTTGTGTGTGCGTGCGTGTGGACACCCTAGAATAACTCTCCCGTACACTGGTCGTGTCTTGTCCCTGTTACACAAAAAGCCTTCGGGCGTTTCAGATGCTTCCCGAGCGGAAGTGATCTCCGTGATACAAAAATCATGCGGGCGTTTCAGATGCTCTCCTTGTGGGAGTGATCTCCATGATACAAAAAGCCTGCGGGCGTTTCAGATGCTTCCCGAGCGGAAGTGATCTCCGTGTTACAAAAAGCCTACGGGCGTTTCAGATGCTTTCCTTGCGAAAGTGATCTCCGTGTTACAAAAAGCCTACGGGCGTTTCAGGTGCTTTCCTTGAGAAAGTGATCTCCGTGCTTCCTGTCCTGAGTTCTGGGGTTTGGGGTAGGGTTGAGCATGCGCACGGTGAGAGGGTCTGATCCCCCTCGAACCGTAAGGCGTGAACCCTTCGTGTTTTACAAGTCCTGTCAGTCGTGTCCTGTCCTGTCTTCTCTTGTCCAGTTCCGTCTTGTCCTGACACCTTTAGGATAGTCCCGTAGTTGGTAGCACACGCTACGACTACTACTTGTCACGGTTTACTTTCCTGCTGCGCTTTACTTTCTTTTGTTCCTCTGTTATAACCTCAGCATGCTAATCAACCAATAAACTGTTGTGTAATAGAACCTTAGCATGCTAATCAATCAGTAAACCGTTGTTTAAAGTTCTGTGCACTTGCGGTAAAGTCTAACCCTTCTTGTAGACTTTAGCTGACGTACAGTTTCCTTCTTTGGTGATGTACGTCAGGTGCTCAGCCAGAGCTCGTGGACGAGGCAGACTCACTGGAGTACGAGGAGCCGAGGACGTCGACTCGGAGCATGTGCCTGACGAGGACCAGACCTTGAGGTCTTCTTAGTCGTCACTCTCAGAGGTTACTACTTTTAGTTTTCTTTTAGATAGTTCGTTGCCATGTTTAGGCTTCTTGTTAGACCTTGTACTCGTTGGATATTATAGCTCTAATTTAATGAATGCAACTTCCTTTCTGTACTTCCTATTGTTTCGAACTTTATTAATGCAAGAACCTGAAATTTTTTTTAATGGTACCCCCTACAGACGCTTATTGGGTACGAGCTTCTCAGCTCTGGCCTAAGCGGGCCTTAGTCACGCTTCGCCTCTGTCCATTTTGGGAAGCGGGACGTGACAGTTCCCATTCACTCTTTAGGACAAGGCGACATACTGGTTTAGTGCGCATCCTACGAATACATTCAAGACTTGGGAGCCGCTAGCCCAAGCCTTCGTCAATAAATACTATCTAACATCCAAAACAGTGAGGCTTCGGAGTGCCATCACATCTTTCAAGCAACTTCCACAAGAATCTATATATGAAGCATGTGAGTGCTTTAAGGACTTGCAACATCAGTGCCCACATCACGGAGTCCAAGATTGGGACCTCATCCAAAGCTTCTAGAATGGGTTGAAATCTAACACCAAGATGATCATTAACGCTTCCACTAATGGAGCACTATTGGTAAAGCTTCCGAAGGAGGCCACATTGCTATTGGAACAAATGGCCTCCAACAATCAACAATGGAGCGATGATCGCTCAACATCATTTAGGAGTGCCGGTGGGAGTCATTCTGAACTGAAGCAAGTCACGAATTATGAAGGCCAACTTGATTGCCTCTCAAAGCAAGTGGCTCGAATTGAACAAAAGCTGAGTGTGTTGCGATCACCTTCCAAGGCCACAGTTTATGCTGCATGGGAAGATTACGCCGAGCAATGGCACAATCTAATTAAAGGTTCTTTTGATGGAACAAACGTGCCAGCGGAGAAAATCAACTACATTTCAGATGATAAGAGTAATCCATGGCCGCAATGGACAAATTCGGCTTAGAAGACACATCCGGGATTCTCCTACGGTAACCCCATAGGAGCCGTGCAACCACCCACTCAGCCAAGGCCACAACAACCACCACCTTAATAGCAAGCACATCCTCAGTAGTAGCAGCAGCAAGGATTTAGGCCAGCTGGGCCTTATTGGCTGTCGGGATACAACAATTGTCAGCCTTATCAACAATCGTACCAACAACAATATCAATAACCGACAGCACCTAAATCAGGCATGGAGGGGGCATTGGAAGCTTTTATCAATGCCCAAGTTAAGCAAAACATAGAGTTGGTGGCTACTCAGAAGCAGTTTTCTGTCAACGTAGACCAATTGACGGCCCAAGTGAGCCAACTTACCAAGGCTCAAGTAAAACTTCTGGCTCAACCTGAGCCTAATCCAACGGGGCACGTTAATGTCGTGGTGACAGTGACAACAAGAGGAGGGATGACCATCGATGCAGTTATGGTACCGGTTCCAAAGCTAGTGGACCCATAACCCTTGATGGTCATTGATAAAGAGGATCACATAGCACCGGAGCCGATCATTATGGTTAATCAATAGAAGAACATTGAAAGCCCATCTGGCGAAGTAGAGAAGGAGGCATCACCCATCCCTTTGGCCACTCCCATAGCTACGGTCCTGGTTGACACTCCACCTTACTTGGAGAAATCAGTTCAAAGTCCAAGCCAATGGACAAGGAGAAGGATAAGGGGAGTCTTCCTCCAGCCCCTTACCCACAGAGGTTAGCCATGGCAAAGCTCGATAAGAAATACACAAAATTTATAGATCTTCTAAAGGGTGTTCACTTAAACATCCCTTTCATGGACGCATTGACGGAGATCCCGACTTATGCAAAAAATTTGAAGGATTTGATAGCAGGAAGAAGGAAGCAAGAGTCTTTCATGCTAGTAGATGATTATACATCGGTCCTAAAGAAAAATTTGCCAAATAAGCTTCCTGACCTCGGCAGTTTCACGGTGCCGTGCTCCATAGGTGGCATTCCTATCAAGAGAGAATTAGTGGATTTGGGAGCGAGCATTAGTTTAATACCACTTTCTATGTTCAATAGACCAAACACCTGGATGGAGTTGGAGCCCACGTCTATGAGTATATAGTTGGCAGATCAATTTGTCACCTACCCGGTAGGCAATGCTCGAAACGTCATTTTGCAAGTGTCGGGAGGAATTAGTGTGCCGGTGGACTTCGTGATCATAGATATGTCTGAAGAGGGAAGCTCCCAACTGATATTAGGACGTCCTTTCATGGCTACGGCCGGAGTCCTTATAGACATTCGACAAATGACGCGTTCAATGAATGTTGGGATTATCAAAATAGAGTTCCACTTGCCAAAGCCGATGAAGGAGCATTTCCCCCATGAAGATGCAAGTTACTTGGAGCTCGTAGAGGAGGAAGTTATTGAGGACTTCACCATTGAGGAGGTATTGAAGGACCCCATGCGGCGAGACATGGACGATAACGGTGACATCATACACAATAGGGCATTGGCTGCCTACCTGAAGGTATTGGACGAGGAACCATCTGATGCACCACATCCTCGAAGATATCTGGAAGCTGAAAATAATGACGACCCCGAGGTCATCAAGATCCATGAGGATGTCAATAAGGCGTCTTTAGAGCGCTAATCAAGGACATACATGATTGATGAGACCGCCGAAGGTCCACGGGATGCGATAGGCCAACTACCACCTCATGGCCTTATTGGAAAACATGACGAGTGCATCTCTTTTGCGCCAAACATTTTCAAGCATCAATGAAAACCTAAAGGTGTCGATCTTACGAATTTAAACAAGCTCTTATTGGGAGGCAACCTGAAATTTCTCCTTTTTGTTTTCTTTTCTTTCATTTTATCCAAAAGTTCAACACAAAAACATTTTAAAACTCAATTAAAAATATTAAAATATAAAAATATAAAAAAATTTCTGACCCTTAAGTTCTTGTGCAGGTAATCAATGAAGGGAGCACGCAAAACGATGAAGGAACGATGTAGAAATCGAAAGGAGAAGAAAGGGAGTAGCCATACTTCACTTTGGAGGCGAACGAAGCTACTCAACCGAGTGGCATTGCCACTCAATCTGAGTCAGGAAGACTGCAGAACGACGAAAATCAACACTCTGTCTCAATTTCTTCTTGACCGAGTGGAGTAGGCCACTCGGTCGAGCGCCGGAGCTTGCAGAGGAGGTGAAAAGAGACCATCTACCATATAATTGACTCGACGGAGTGGAACAAGCCACTCGGTCGAGTTGAAACGCCTACAGAAAGACCAAAAAGAAGCCTCCTACCATATTTTTTACTGACCGAGTTGAGTAGGCCACTCGGTGGAGTGGGTCGGTCTGCAGATCAAAGGGAAAAGACCGCTCTGTTTTATATTTTGACACGGTCGAGTGACCTAGGTCACTCGACCGAGCGACTGACTAAATGAGCTGGGTGCCACACCGATTTGAAGGCAGCTCGGTCGAGCTCCTTTAAAAGCCCCAACATTTTTCCCCCTTTATCTCATACCCTCCAGCCCTACTCGATCGAGCTCAGCCCCCTTTTCTCAATTTCGCTTGACCACACTCCCTCTTGATCCCACCTCTGCAGCTGATGGCAGCTCGACCGAGCTCCACCACTCGGTCCGCCCTTCATCCCGTTATCCCCATCTCCATCCCTCCATCTCCTTATCTCTCTCAATCTCTCCCCTTACAACCCTAATCCTTCATAATTTTTTAATCTCAATCCCTAATCTCTAATCCCATATTTTGCAACTAATAACCTTATCTAATTTGTTTTGTAGGTTGATTGGTGCTAGGGAGACATCATTTGGGCTTGGATTTCTTTGAGGCAAGCTTGGGGAAGAGGAATCATTTTCTAGGGCATCACATGAGTATCACTCCCGAACGAACGTCTCGCTTCACGGAATATTTGGTACACTCGATCCTTTACTCAATCATCATTTTTCGTACTTTATTTCGTGCACTTGCACTCTTATTCACATATATTATATATCATGCCACCTAGGACACAGGGTAGGAAGCCCCCGGTGAAGAAGTAGAAAACTGGCGATTCAGGTGCTTCTTCTTCTCGTCAGACACGTGCACACATTCGTACACCATTACCATCCACACCAACACCATCTACACCTCCATTTCCTATGCCACTTGCACTCGCACTTCCACCCACGAGTGGTCCCACACCCACACCTCCATCCTAACCATGTCAGTGCACCTTGAACACATATGGCATTGTGTTTAAAGATGATGTTCATCGTCAAAAATTTGAGACCATATCAAGGGGCCCTATGAACCCCACTAGGTTTACTGATATTCCAGCCCTAGAAGGCTTAGGGCTATTGGAGGGTGTGCGTAGGCTATACCAAGCGATAAGTTGGGAGGATTTCTTATCGATGACGGCAAGAACCTACGTTCGCCTCACCTTAGATGCCTTGAGTTCTATTTTTAAAACTCATCAGTGTATCACGTTTAGGATCTTGGACCGTGACATAGATGTGACCTACAACATGCTCCGAGCCTTCATTAGCTGGCCTCATATCCCCAATCCTAATTTGGCCTATGCACCAAGCACGGATACATCTACCTTCAATCTTAATAGCGTCTGGGCACGGATAGCTGGCCTACCCTGTTTTAACTCCAGTCGAGCGAAATCGTCGTCTATCATTCATCTGTATCTCTGTTTTACTCAGCGTCACTTAGCCACGACCATATTCTGTTAGCCTGAGCCTAGTACTGTCTCCACTGCCAAGTTGATCAATCTGAGTGGGATGCCAGACCCATCAGACATTAGGACAACGTCACCCTCCACCCTCACCTCATGTCTGACATAGCTCATTGGTTGTGCGACTACCTACTTTCCACGGCCTCCTCCTCAAAGGAGATTTATTGTGGCGGTTTCTTCACCCTCCTAGCCCTTGTGATAGGATTAGATCTTCATGCTGATCTTTTGGCAGTGACCGGGCCCACCACTTTGACGACAGACGTGCTTGCACGTATGCACATCATTAGGCTCCATGGTCGTCGTCACTGGATCTATCTTTTAGGTCCTGACGGTGAGCCGTATATGATCCTACCGAACCCTAATATGACTTGCATTGAGCCTGTTCATAGGGATTGGCTTCTACCGAAGCACCTATCTTGCCTATTCATGAGCTTGAGCCTGAGGGAGTAGTTGCTGATGAGGGAGATAGTGATTGGGAGCTTAGTTTAGAGGGAGAGCCTGAGAGAGTAGCTGCCGCCTGATCACTCCATATTTCATACCTTTTTTCTGCATGTTTGCATGCCGTTTTGATCGCCCATATCACGTTTTTCACAATTATTCGACAATATTGCGATGCTTTTCACTATTTCTTATTTTTGTCATATTTCAGGAAGTATGGAGCGATTTGGAGCGAATTTGAGATCAAGGGATTTGTATGCGCTTAGGAGTGTCACCCACGGCTCATTCGAGGGCTTATCAGCGATAAAGGATGGACGGATGAAGAAGGAAATCAAAAGGAGCGACGAGGAGGCAAAAAGAAGAAGAAACAGGCATTTCAGCACATCACTCGGCTGAACAAGAAGTCCCACTCGGCCGACTAGAACGGATACGCACACGGAGTTTTTCCGCGTATACTCGGTCGAACGAAGAAAGCTTACTTGGCCGAGTGAGAAAGCTCACTCGCCCGAGTGGTACAGGGAAATCGTCCAGAGAAAGGCCAGAGATACTGGAATTTTCAGAGATCCTGATGAAGCCCCACTCGGCCAAACGATATAGCTACTCGACCGAATGAATAAGTCTACTCGGCCGAGCCATCCCCCGAAGACAGACCCTGAAACATCCGAAGTTATTGTTTTTACAGGGTTTTTCACTCGGCTGAGTGACAAGGGTCACTCGGCCGAGTGACCCTCTCCGCATGCTGTCAGGGTTGCGATTTCTGGCCTGCGCAGGGGCAGTTTGGTCACGATTTTTTGGACGATTTTAGAGGGTATTTAAACCCGGTTTTTGCCCTAGTTTAGAGAGCTTTTTGAACAATTAATTTTTAAACTTTCTTTTAGGATTTTTGACGGCTACTCTTTGTGAAATCTCAGCTGGAGATCGTCGGCAATTACATTGGTTTGTCTATTTCTATTAAAACTTGATTTTTTATGCATTATTTCTCTTTTGCAATGAATTTTGCTGAGATTATTGTTGATTTTTCTGAGATTTACATGATGCTTAGTGAGTAGTGCCGTCGTCCTAGGGCGTAGGGATGAACCCTATGGACCCTATTTCTAAATTGTGATGAATTTGTAGAATTGTTGCTAGAATTGATTAAGGTTAGGTTGTGATCAATTGATTACAGGTAGCTAGGAATTCATATCGATTGGGATTTGTAAGAGATTGGATCCCAATTGATAGGAAGGCCTAGATATTCGATTTAGATTGACAATTGGATTTCTCTAGATTTGGTTTGCAAGAGATTGGACCAAAGCTAGGATTTTTAATTGTGAATCTATACCAATATTCGTTTGCAAGAGATTGGACGAATAAGAACTATTATAACCTAGGTTGTAGCCCGACTTTGCACGAGAGTGAGCTCGGGATACGATTGAACAATGATGTCGATCTTCACGCTAGCGGCTTAGGTTAGGGTTTGCACGAGAGTGGGCCATATCCTAGGTTTGCTATAGACCGGCAATAGCGCAAGAGCATGAGCTTGGTTCTACATTAAGTTACGACTAGTTCACATATATTCAAGCTTAGCAACAATGAAACTTATGAATCACAAGGATGAGAGACGGTCCGTAGTAGGGATTTCCTATCCCTGGATGTTTTATTATATTGATATTTCTCTTGATATTTGAATGATTGTAACTGTTATACCAAAAACTTTTCTTGATTCTCTTGATAGCTAGGTGATCGGGAAGAGACACAATCATTTGTCCTCCCTGAGTTCGATACGCGCTCGCCGCTACACTGTATGCTTGCGGTAAAACTACAAGTCGTTTTTGGGTGTACACTCGGACGTGATCAAGTTTTTGGCACTGTTGCCGGGGATGCGACAATGTTTTATTTTCCTTACTTAGCTATTTATTTTTGTTTTATTATTTTTTATTTTACTCCTCTATCGTGCTAACAGTTCCATCGAAGATCTGTTTTTCTTTGCATGAACACAAGATCGACGGCGGATCCAGATGATATAACATTTGATCCGGAGATCGAACGTAATGAGAGGAGGATCAGAGCCGAGAAGAGACTCAATATAGAGGATAATTGTATGAACTGCCTGGAGACACCGGAAGAACTAACGGCGCGTATGGCGAGGATTATATCCATCA